>CAUYMX010040549.1:0-16728 GCA_963573855.1 Lepilemur septentrionalis
TTCAGTCACCTCTTTTTTTTTTTTGAGACAGAGTCTCACTCTGTTGCCTGGGCTAGAGTGCCATGGTGTCAGCCTAGCTCACAGCAACCTCAAACTCCTGGGCTCAAGCGATCCTCCTGCCTCAGCCTCCCGAGTAGCTGGGACTACAGGCATGCACCACCACGCCTGGCTAATTTTTTCTATGTATTTTTAGTTGGCCTATTAATTTCTTTATACTTTTAGTAGAGATGGGGTCTTGCTCTTGCTCAGGCTGGTCTCAAACTCCTGAGCTCAAATGATCCGCCCGCCTCAGCCTCCTAGAGTGCTAGGATTATAGGCGCGAGCCACCGTGCCTGGCCTCAGTCACCTCTTGATAACCATCCATCCAATTTGTGAAGATAGTTTCAAATCTTTCCTACTCTTTTATCTACTCCTTCCTAAAGAGACTGCTATTGCATTTCAAGGTTAACTTTTACTCATAATCCTAAATCCTCTTATTCCTTCATCTAAGTACAAAATGGATTTTATACTGTAACATAATACCTTTTAATTTCTAAGACAAAAGAAGCAAAATACAGATCCTCATTGGAACTGGAACATTTGTGTATTAGGCAAGTCATACTTCCTTTTAGGACAAAACCATGAAAAGCAATGATATTCAAAATCACAGGTACCAGATAGAATGTGAGGTGCTAACTAGATGAGGACTGTTTTAAAACAGTGAGTGTATCACTGATGCTGCTGTTCTGGTTGTTTGACAATAATGTATTGAAAGAATCATCAACACTTAAGACTTTGTAAATACTCTCTTTTAAATTAAATTTTAGAATAGGAATTTTAAGTTTGTATCTAGGACAAAGAAGTATAGCTTTATGGAAGTTTGAAAACTATTTGCTTGTGCTGTTATATATCTTTTTCATATGCAAATACATGAATCATGCCCGTTAGAATTAAGTTTCCTTTAAAATTAACTTCCCGTTAATTTCTTACTAAGATCTATAATGGAATTTTGTCTCACAGCAAAGTTAACAGTACATATGACTGAAAATTTTTCAAAAAGCTATGAAGATGCCATTCATATATCTCTAATGTTTGGGAGTTGTTTATTATGTCCTGTACAATAATAGCTTCTTGTTTCGTACACTGTACTTGTTGTCCAATCCAGTGAGTTGGCTAATTTTTTCTTTGCAGTTCTGAAATAATCACTGCTGTGTAATTCTTATTAAATGAAATGTCTATTAAGTTATCATTTGGACTAAGTAGGGAAACAAGATTGCTTTTCATTATTCATAGCACTAAAGAATCTATAGGAATCTAGTCTTGTAGATTAAAAAAGGATGTGTGTCTATGACATTTCTTATGGAAGAAATTCTTTGAAAAACAGTGTACCTACATAAAGCCACCTTATTTTATAACAAAGTATATTAGCTATTTTAATTTTAGATGAATTAGGTAGTATAGTGAAAATTACTAGAAGTTTTCTGCTTACTGTGATAAAGTCTGTACTTACACTCCAAAGTTATGATCCTCTCCTCTCAGCAAATTTTGCACCTGCATTTTATGCAAGATGTGTGGTGCCCTACTTGTGGCAAGCCAGCACAGACCTGACTGATCTGCCAGACTGACTGATGGCTGCTTACTTTCAGGAAACCACACTCTGGTTCTTGGTATGAGTCATGTCTTCCCTGAGTACCACTGATCTTTGATTACTAAACTCCAACTCCAATAATAATCCATAATCCTTGATTTACAGAACGTGTTGGCTTATAAAACACATGAGTCGATTTAGTTCAATTCAACAAATAATAACTGAATGCCTACCATGAACAAGGTAAGTGCTTTTCAGTAGCACAAAATAAATAACCCGTATTCCTTATTAAGCTGCTTAATATATAAGGAAAGATATGTACCCAAAACACTGCTGCATTATCCCTTCCTAATTAAAATGACCCATGTTTTATAAAAGATTCATAGTTTTCTTCTTATCTTTCTGAGCATTACTTTTCAGCTCAGGCAACTCTTCAGGTTTCTACGCTTGTATGCTCAGCTACATATTCAACATTTCCACGTGGATGTCTTGTAGGAACCTCAATTCAACATGCCTAGTATCAAACTCATAATTATCTGCCCTAAATTAGGTCTTCCTCTAGGATTCCCTGCCTCCGTGAACGACACAACCCACAGTGCAAGCCAGAAATCTGCTGCTACTTATTCTAAACGTCTCCATCTCCTTTGTCCTCTTTGGTTTATTTTTGCTGGCTCATTTCCCTCTGAGTTTATGTGTTAAAAGTTCTTAGGGACTTATCTGTAGGCCATCTTATCTTTCTACTTGATATTCTCTTCTGATGGAGATTTCACCTTCTCCAGTGATTTTTTGATATACAGTTTCTATGCTGAAGACTCTTAATTTTTAAATCATACCTTGGCCAAGAGAAAAGTACTAGTGAAGTACTTTTCTTTTCTTTTTTTTTAATAGAAATGAGGTCTTGTTTTGTCACCCAGGCTGGAGTGGAGTGGAGCAATCATAGCTCACTGCAGCCTCAAACTCCTGGACTCAAGCGATCCTCCTGCCTCAGCCTCCCAAGTAGCTGAGACTACAGGTGCATGCCACCACGCCCAGCTATTTTTTTTCCATTTTTTTGGATGGGGGATGGGGTCTTGTTATATCACCCAAGCTGGCCTCAAACCCCTGTCCTCAATAGTCCTCCCAACTCAGCCTCCTGAAGTCATTGGGATAAAGGCATAAGCCACCGCACTTGGCTCCAGTGAAATATTTTTGTTCTTTTCAGAAAAAAATCTTTGTAGCTTTGATTTTTTTCCCCATTTGCCTTTACTTATTACCCATTTGTTCAATAAAATTATTAAATACATATATTCCAAGCATTTGTTCCTCACAAAAATGCAGTGACATTGGTGCTAATAGACTCTGGGACTTCTCCAGAATCAGCCAGCCAGCCAGGAGTTTTCTCACAACAAATTCTGAGCTCATTCCAATAAACTGTAGCATAGTTTTTTTGGATTCAAGCCTTACCTTTTTTGAAAAATGTGCTTAATTCTAAATAACTTACATCGTCCTTCTTATGCTCACCTCTTCATATCAAGTAATCAAACCTCTAAATCTCTTATTGCAAAGGAATTGAACCAAGTGTTAAAAACAAAGCAAAATATTTAAACAAATTTATTATAAGGTGTGATTATATAATCCTCCTAAGTAATGTACTTTTTAAAAGATGAAATTTGCTAACTAAAGTAAATCCATAATTAATTTTTTCCTTTCATTGTTCCACAAAGGACTTGCATTTGCTTACAGTAGGAACAAATGAATAAAGTAGTAAGAAAATATAGAGAACTGGAAGTGGGGATGGGTGAGAAAGAATTGAGAATCTAGATTGGAGAAAGATATGTTACCACAATTACTAAGACTGGGCCTCGAATTTGGCTCTACCCTCCTCCAACTCAAAGCAAAACAAGAGGCATAGGCAAGTAGATAATTTTCACTTCCTTTAGGTCTTTGCTCAACTATCACCTCAGTGAGCTCTTCCATGACTACCTTATATAAAAGTGAAATAAGCCAGGCACAGAAAGACAAATATTGCATGTTCTCACTCATATGCAGGAGCTAAAAAAGTTGATTTCATGGACGTAGAAAGTAGAATGATGGCTACCAGAGGCTGGCAAAACTGTGTGTGTGTGTGTGTGTGTGTGTGTGTGTGTGTGTGTGTGTGTGTGTGTGTGTGTAGGGGGTATGAAGAGAGTTTATTTTAGTTAATGGGTATGAACATACAGTTAGATAGAAGAACTAAGTTCCAGTCTTTGATAGCACTGTAGGTTGACTGTATTTAACAGCAGTATAGTGTATATTTCAAAATAGCTAGAAGAGAAGATCTGAAATATTTCCAACATGAAGAAACAAATGTTTGAGGTGATGGATATCCTAAATACTTTGATTAGATCATTATGCATTGTACGCATGTATCAAAATTTCACTCCATAAAATGTACCTTATAACTACATTCAAATACTATGTATCAATAAAAAAGAAAAAGAAATAATAATTTAAAAATAGCAACTCTATCCCATCCCTACATTCCCTGCTTTTAGTTTTTTTCACAGTACTTATAACCCCACTGATGTGCTTGTTCACTGATGTACTTGTTCATTTATTTGATATCTATCAAACATATTAAAACAGCTGCCTATTATTATAGTGGAAGGAAACAGGCAATGAAAAAATAAATAAATTAAATAAAAGAAGGGCTTTGCATGAAGTAATGATAGACAATTGTGGGCCATGAAGTGAAGAATATGACTAATTCAAGCCTCTCTCTTAATTCAAACTGCAGGTTAAAAAATTTCTACACTTTGTACTTTTCCAAAAATCTACTTCTTTTTTTTTTTTAAAATAAAATGTCTGATGACATTACTGAGTAACTGGTATGTGCAGAATGATGCTACCACAAGATGGGTGGGTGAGCTTATCTATTAAAAGTAGCCAAAATCAAACATCTTTCCTGAAAAATGACTTTCTCAATTTTCAATTTGTAGCTGTGAAAATTTTGCTTCTGCTATGTTATTACCTCTAAAAATCACAGAATAAGGAATTTTGAATTCAGTCAGACTGACAGAATTTGCAGTTCACGAAACATCAAACTTATACCTCTGTAGATGGTCTGCAGGCATCCAAGTAAAATTTTGATCAAGAATAAAAAACAGAAAACAATTTTTTTGGATTAACTGGAAGAGAGAATGAAAAAATTCACCAACATAGATATTAGAAAAAAATATAACAAAGAAAATATAGTAAAGACCACAAATGGGAATTTATTTTTCTTAACATTATTTAGATATAAGTATTAATAGTAATTTTATCCTTCAATTTCCATGAAGTTCAAAACATTTGCACCATGCTTTCTCTTTGATCAGAACTCCCATAAGCTGCAATTGTTGCTATAAGACAACAGTAACACCAAATTCTTTTTTTTTTTTTTTTTAATTTTTAGTAGAGACGGGGTCTTGCCCTTGCCCAGGCTGGTCTCAAACTCCTGACCTTAAGCAATCCTCCCACCTTGGCCTCCCAGAGCGCTAGCATTACAGATGTGAGCCACACTGCACCTGGCCAGCAACATCAAATTAAACCAGTCATTTCTTCTTCCTATGCCAAGATAAGCTCAGCAGCCAATGAAGTTAAATGAAAAACAAAACAAAACAAAAAAACACCCACTGGATATGGGGAAAAAATTAGATCAGAAGATATAAAGTATCCTCTGCATAAAGTTAATTGGAAATTCAGTTTTCTGCTCAAATGAAGCCATACTTCAAATGTCTTATTAATTCCCTTGAACACACACAAACACAGTTAATGTACCAAAATATAACTAGGAGGAACTCTTAAGGTTTTTCAAGATAGGTGGATGCTATTGCAAGATAAGATTGTGACTGTAGAGAAGACAGCCACTGAAGATAGTGTGGGCATGAGGCTTAAAGGAAGTATAAATAAAGATACAGAGTGACTACTTAAGCCTCTTAGGGTAAGCCTGATGTCATGGTACTTTTAATTTTTCCCTTTAACACTGCTTTATTACTTCTTTTGAATAGGAGACTAACTTTTACCAAGGACGGTGGGTAGTATTTTTCCTGTCAAGGATCAGTGACCCACAAGAGGGAAAAAAAATCTACCAAAGATCTACATAAAAAGCAACGGGGTTTAGGGTTTTTTGTTTCTTAGAAATTATTTAATATGAAATAATTTATCTGATTTTTAGAAAAGAAAAAATCTTTTATTCAATAAATAATATTTATTCTATAAATCTGAGAATTACTACTAAAAATACAGTTTACGATGTGGTTAGTAGAGGAAAATAAGAGGAGAACCAGAGAAAAAGATGAGAAATAGAAAAGGTGAGGGAGAAATAGGGAGCTAATATTTACTGAGGGCATTCCTACTATGTGTTAGGCATTTTGCATGCAAAATTTCACAGAATCCTCATGAGACCTTTAAAGAGGTGGGGAGCAGTATACCCATAACAAATGAGGAAACTGAGTCTCTGAGGGATAACTAATCAGGATCACAGGGCTAATAAAGTATAATAGTAAAGCCAAGATTCAAAATTAGAACTGTTACACATTCCAAAACCTTTTTGATTGTTTCATAATGGTCTGCTTCTACAGAGAAGAGGAAGAGGTAGGGGCAAAAGATAGGGAGAAAAAGAGTAAATAGCTGAGATGACTGGGGAATAAAGCACGTGGGAGAATGAGACTCAACAGGGGTAGAAAAGAGATGACATGGTAGGAAAGTGAGGCAGAGAAGGAAAGTGGAAGGGAAAGCAAAATAGAGCAAGTTGCATATGAGGAGTTGCTGAAAGAAGAGACAGAGAAAAGGGGTCATTTGGGAGACTACCTGTTTAGAATGTTGGCTTCAAGAAAATAAATAATATTGTCCTATCTATTGGAATATCTACTACCAGAGTAATTACTTTTGACAACTCAAAGAACTGTATGTAACGCTTATACATTTTGAGTATGTTTTCTCAACTTTGGCACTATTGACATTTGGGACAGATAGTATTTTACTGTAGGGGACCCTTCTGTGCATTATAGGATGTTTAGCAGTATCCCCTGGCCCCTTCCTATTAGATGCCAGTAGCACCACCTTAGCCTCAACAATGAAAAATTCTAGATGCTGCCAAATGCCCCCAGTTGAGAGTCACTAACTTAGGAGATTCCACTCTGGATAATGATAAAAAGTGAACAAAGAATGCCTACCATATGCAAAATTATTACTTGAGTTACTCTAGTGACTAGAACCAGATGAGATTAAGTTAGGGTAGCATCACTTACAGTATTGCTTGCAAACTACTTTTAAAAGATGTGAAAGGAAGTGGGTATAAACGATTATCTAGTTTTGAACTACACAATCTAAAGGAAGACAGCAAATTTGTCAGACTGTTCTCCTATCATCTGATGGGCTCTTTGTATATATAAAAAGAACATTGGCTTTGAAGTTCAGAGACCTGGTTTTGTTCTGGTCTAGCATGAGTGAGTTGTAGGACCTATAGCAAATTACTTGGCCTAAGGGAACAACTGTTGGCTTCTCATACCTTACCATGAGTTCAAATACACACTTCTGAGGAAATAGTTACATAACTCCCCTATATGTTATCTATTACTGATACTATGTAGAAGGGCAAATACAGTGAATACTGTGTATCGGCTTGCTTATCCTCTATTTCCTTGCCAAAGTATGGCTTGTAAGCACAGCATCAGATTCACTTAGGAGTTTGTCAGAGACGCAAAATCTCAAACCTTACCCAACACCAACTGAATGAAAATTTACATTTATTTAATAAGAGATGATTCCTATGCACATTAAAGTTGAGAAACATTGTTTTATTCTGCTTTCCTCCTAGTGTGCCTTTCTAACTGCATTGGCTGTAAAACTTAAAAGTACCTTTCTCAGATTTCTTTTGAGTTAGGTCCAACAGCTAACACTCACATGCTAGCTATGTGCTAGGGACTGCTCTAAGCATTTTTTATGTATTATTAACTCATGCAATCCTCCCAATAATCCTATGAGGTTGATATAATTATTATTCCTATTATATGGATGAAGAAGCTGCAGTCCAGAGGGGTTAATTAAATCACCTAAAGTTAGTAAGTGGCAAACCTTGGTATTCTTGACCTAGAATCCATACTGTTAATCATATTTCTACCGATAGATCAAAGAGGATACATAACCCCTCTCTGCCATTTTGAGTTTTGCTTTTAGCTTTTTCTTTTATAGATCATCTTGTGGAACACAATTTGATAAATGCTGTTAGAGAATTTCTTTCATTTATTTACTGAAATATCTATGAACCAGCATTGTTCTGAAAGTTCCAGGCATTGCAAAAGGCAAGAAATAGAAATGAGGCATCAAGATGTGATGAAAGGAAGCAAAAGCATCCTTATCTATAGACTGGATGATTATATACCTAGCAAATGTAAAAGAATCAAGTCTAAGAGATATTATTATTTATTAGTATTGGAATACAATTTAGAAAGGTAGCCAGTTAAAAACTGAGTACATAAAAACCAATAGCTAGAAACCAGTGGCAAGAAAACATGATATGGAAAAACATTCTTTCCATAATAGCAACAAAAATATAAAAACTTAATAAAGACAGTGAATAAATGTGTGTAGGTATATATACCCTAGATTATATATAGCATATATATATACGTACTGTTAAAGGATTGCCAAGCAAGGGAGAAAATGGATTATTCAATTATTAGGAAAAGAAAAGACAAGCTCCATACCTCACACAATACATAAAGTCATTCTAAAGAAATTAAATATGTCAGAGTTTAAAAAAAAACCCATAAATGAACATATACAAAAGAAAATATAGGTGGATATTTAACTGATTGTAGGATTAGAAATAATTTCTAAGCAATATATATAGAGATATGTGTGATGTGTGTATATGTGTATGTGTGTATGAAATTACCAAAAAAGAAATTCCTTTGACTAATAAAAATTTAAAGCATTTCTAAATTACAAATATCATAAATTATAAAATAAATAGCAAGCAAGGAAAATACTTATAATTAATGTGAAATAAGGGATTGATATCCTTATAATAATACCAAAAGGAAAAAGATGGTCAAAGAACATGATTAAAAAGAAATACAAATACCCAATAAATATATGAATGTTTTAGTAAACCTCTCCAGCAGTATCTTCCAACAATAAGATAAAATTTTATCCTATTAAATTGGCAAAGATTAATCTATAAATCTTATTGTTCACTCCTGGCATAGGTGGTTTCCAGTTGGCACTCTTACATACAAATGCTGGAAGTGTACATAGGTACCACCTTTCTTAAATGCAATTCTTTGGGATGTATAAGAGGCTTCAAAGAGTTTGACTCATTGGCCTAGTTCTTTCACTGGTAGGAATCTATTCTGAGGAATAAGTGTGAGGAATTAATTATAAGCAAAGATTTTCATACAGCATTATTTATAAAAGAAAGTTTGAAGCAACTCAAATGTGCACTGTTAGGGGAATGAATATTAGGCGGCCCTAATAAACAGTTTTCACATAAAATTTTTATAACATGGAAAATTAAATAATCTTCTAAGTAGATAAAAGATACAAAATTCTATTTATATTAAAGCATCTTAAAAACATGTGTGTATAAATGTGTATATACATATGAAGAGATATTAATATATGAATATACTGTAGTAATACCAAATGTTTGATATTTGATATCAAAATATTACCCAGAGTAGGATTTCAAATGCTTTTATTTTCTTTATATCTTTCTACATTTTTAATTTTCCAAAGTATATATTAATTTTTATAATCATAAAGAAGACTATAAAGCTAGAGTTAATGATTCTAAAGTCAATCTAAGAATAATGGGAACTCCCTGTGCTCTATGTAAGCAGGGCCATCTTAGGTTATTCACGCTGTGACCTGCACTGTGCCTCACCTAAACAGATGCCATTGACATTACAGACTTACAATAAAAGAATTGGTGATGTTTAGCCTTCCAGAATGCAGCAGGGCACAGAATCTCTCACATAAAACTACCTGGCATTCACCATCATGAACATACGTGGATCATCTCTCACGTACACAGTTACCAATACATACATGGAATAGCTGTGTTCTGTCCCTGCAGTTCCTTGGGCATCTCCTGAAATTGCTTCTCTCCCTTGCTCATCTCTCTCAGAGGCCTGACTCCTACATCAAACTTGATACAGTTTCTTCATCTGGGGTACTTGATCTATTCTCTCAAGGCCTCCTTTCTTCGGATATTTGATTTTAACCAGGCCTCTTTCATCAACCATCCTACCTGGAAAGACCCTGGCCAGAAGAATAAAGAAACTTTAGTTTTGTCTCTAAGGACAAATTGTAAAAAATGATGTATCTTATTATTATAATAGAACACCTGTATTAATACCAGTATGTCAGTATTATTAATACATAAAATATATATCAAAATATGGATACATTTTGATCTGGTATTATAATAACAATGAGCCAAAGATAGATTTTGTATAGTCAAAGCTGATGCAAGTGGCTTCCAGATTGATGGGAAAGAATGAGCCTTTCAGACAGGATTGGACAGAAAAATCAGTGAAGGAAATCAGTATGTGGAGGAGCCTTCAGCCTGGGAAATAGCCCAAGAAAGAAACCAGTTTCATCAAATTATCAGGAAAGAGCAAAACTCTGTGAAGGAAATAGAAATACAAAGCGATTTAACATAGAAAATTAGGGGCTGACAAAACTGAGAGAGCTCAAGGAGCACAAGTCAGATGCCTCTGGAGCTACTGAGTTCAAGAGCACACCACCACCGTAGTCCTGATCCAGGCAGGAGGGAGGCTCTGCTGGCTGCTGCCTACAATTCCCTCTCAACATCCATGAGGCTACTAAGACTCTGGAACACCACGTGAGCATGACAAACAAAAAGGACAGCAGGAAGATAGCCTCTGCCTCATTTCCAGCTAATTAGTTTTGGTTCTGTTTCTGTTTATATCATTGTTTTTATGGAGAGGTTCACTTTTAAGTTCTAAATCACTAGCTTAGGAATCAATTTTTCAGAAATACTCCATTTATAATCTGGAGTCCTTGTATCCTTAAAATAACCAACAAAACAAACAAACAAAAAAGTCATCTCATAACTCCTTGGGATATCTTTTATAGTTAATTTCATTTGCTTCTCCCTCACATATCCTTTATACATGTAAAATTATCTCCACTATCATTACATGGCAGTGCATAACAATTTTAAATTTCATTTGAAGAACTTGAAAAAAACTAGAAAACAAGGCTTTGTGATAATATTACCAAGAAACGAGTTATCACAAAAGCTTGCTTCTTACACCAATGGTTTGGGTTGTATTAATTTTTTGCTTATTTTTTGGCTTCTTGATAAGAAGTTCTTCTTTGATGCTGACGTACTAGCAAATGCATATTTCAGGTGTGATTTTCAATTATTACGTATGTAGTCTTAGAGTACACTAGTAAATCATGAGGTAAAAATAAAATGATAAAAATAACACTTTGAAAGGAGCTTAGGAAAATGAATTTTCATGACATGCAATGAAGGAAGCAGGTATGCAAAGTGATAACTGTTTTCCGGGATACACCTTTCATTTTTTGGTTTTTCATTCTTTTTCTTTGTACCATAAGCAATTTTGGAAAGACCACAGCTACTGATGATGTCCATATTATCATATTGATGAAATCCACAGAAGCTTAAATTTCGTATTTTTACATGCTCGTTTACAGTCATTTGCAAATTTACTTTAGAAACTTCTGCTCAAATCTATCCCCCTGCCCCCAAAGGAGTTCTTGTTGCTGTTTTCTTCACTTTTCCAGTTGAGCAACTTAGGTAAGAAGAAACCAAGCCTTTCAGCTACTGAGTCATGGTACAGTTAACTGGAAAAACCACCAGAAAGGGAATCAGGAAGATCTTCTAGCTACCAATTATTTGCTTCAGTCACCATCTCTTATACTGTCACACATGAAAAATTACACTCCTCTATGGTGATCAAACCTAATGTCAAAGCCTATTTTGTGGGCCACATAGTGTAATTCGTTTCCTAAGTAACACTGCAATAATAGAAGTGATACTTCTATTATTAATGCATTTACTGATGATACTGGAGTTTATGAAATGTGATCGAAAGGAGAGATGGAGAAGGATGAAGAAGAGACAGGTATTAATGGATTGTCCCAATAGCACAGGCTGTAGCAAGAGGCCAATAATCATTTGAATTCCTACTCCTTAATGTGATTCTAAAGATTGGTTCATCTCAGGTACTTTTGAAGGTCTAATTCCTGTATTTGCTGTTGAGAATTCATGCCACATGTAATTCAAGCTTTTAAATTAAACTTCTTGCCTAATCTTGAATATATTTGATGTTACAATGCCCATGATCACACCTTATTTAATGAGATCAAACTGAAGAGTTTAAAAAATGACTCAACTTCTCTTTTTCCTCATTATGGCTGGCCTCTTATACTTCTTTCCTTTTGGTATCAACCAAAAACAAATTTGCTTGCTTCTTCACTTTTAAAATGAAGTTTAGATCAGAGTGTGCTCACGTGACCTTGCTGTGGGAGAGTCCCCGTCGGGCCACCCACCGTGGCGCTCGCTCCCACACGTGCGGCGGGCGCGGCCGTCGGAGAGGAACCGCCCACCCCCGCCAGACCCCAGGTGAGCGCTCGCAGGCGCAAGACGGGGGCGGAGGGGAGCAGCGGTCTCTTAGACAAGGCACAGGGGCACGGGCTCCAAGTTGAAAAGAAGTGTTTACAAGTCAGGTTTTTAAATCGGTGACCACTGTGGCGGGCACGTCCACAGAGCCCCGGGCGCCGGCCTGGGAATCCCCTGCCCGACGGCAGCGGAACGGCCACGCCGAGCCCGCCTCCCGCGACCCGGCCGGCCCTCGCGGCCGCACACGCGCGCCGCCGTCCAACCGCTCCTCGGGCCGCTCTCCCGCGCGCGAGGCTCTCCCGGCGGCCGAGCCCCACGCGGGGCAGCGCCGGGGCGCGGCCGGCCCAGGCCACTTCCCTCCGCCGCCGGGTGGGGCTCGGGCCGGGGCCAGGCGCGCCGCCGCTCCCGCCCGCGCTCACCTGCTCACTTTCCTCCGGCGGCCGCAGCCCGCGCCGCCGCGGGCTCGCCCTGGGCTCCCGCTCTGTCCCCGCCGCCGCCCGCTCCGCCAGCGCGTCCCCGTCCTCGTCGCGCTCCCCGCCGCCCCGCAGCAGCTCCTCGGCCGAACACATCCCGCCACTAACTCCGGCAGCCCGGTGCGGCCACGGGAGGGCCACGCCGCGACGCTCCGGGCAGCGCCGCCGCCTGAGGGCCGCTGTGGGATCCGCCGCGCCCGCCGCTGACAGGAACCGCCAGAGCGCGCCTCGCCGGCCTGGGCGCCTCTGCAGTCGGCCCGGGCTCTCCTGTCACTGGCTCGCCCCGCCCCCGGCCGCCGGGCGGAGCCCATGCGGGGGCGGGGCCAAGGCGGGGGCGGAGCCAACGGGGCGTGTGGGGGGCGCGGAGCTGGGGGTGTGTGTGAGAGACCGTGTGTGTGAGGGGGGTTGCGTACGATGAGAGAGGCTGTGCGTGTGTGAAGGAGAAAGAGACACTGTGTGTGACTCTACGTAAGACAGACTGTATAAGAGTGTGCACAAGAGAGACTGTATATGACCTGCATGTGAGACTGTGTGAGAGAGTGAGAAAGAGCGAGAGCCTGTGAGGGAGACTAGGTGTGAAAGAATCTACTTGTGAGAGAGAAAGTGTGTGTGTGAGAGAGAGTGCGTGTGAGAGACAGTGTGTGCGTGTGAGAGTGTGTGCATGTGAGAGTGTGTGCGTGTGAGAGTGCGTGTGAGACAGTGTGTGTGAGAGTGTGTGCGTGTGAGAGTGCGTGTGAGACTGTGTGCGTGTGAGAGTGTGCATGTGAGAGCGTGTGCGTGTGAGAGTGTGTGCATGTGAGAGTGTGTGCATGTGAGAGTGTGTGCATGTGAGAGTACGTGTGAGAGAGTGTGCATGTGAGAGAGTGCATGTGAGAGACTGTGCATGTGAGACTGTGTGTGAGACTGTGTGTGCGTGAGAGAGACTGTGTGAGAGACTGTGAGAGACACAGTGTGTGTGTGAGAGAGACAGTGTGTGTGCCTGAGAGACAGTGTGTGTGCCTAAGAGAGACAGTGTGTGTGTGAGAGAGAGGCCATTTGTAGGAGAGGAGAGCGTGCGGGTGTGGGTGTGAGCGAGGCCAACAGAGGTGCACTCTCCAGCGGGTGTGTCTGTCTTGCCTGGCACTGGGGCGTGCCCCTGACTGCCCGTCCTGAGTGGCTGTCTGTCCTTTGTAAGGAAAACATACTTCTCTGGCTCTTTTGTTCTTTTTGGCTCCCCGCGGACTGCCTCTCTGAAGGTCTGTGTCTGTCTCTCTCTGTTGAACGCTTCCTGGCATGTGTTGTTTTGGAGCCTTGAGATTATCTGATTGTGTATCTGACTTTGTATATATTTCTATAAGTGGGTAAGAATACGTCTTAGTCTGTGGTAAGGGGGACACACCCAATTTATAATTTTTTTTCCACTAACCCATTTTGTTAAGGGAAATTGAGGGAGATCGAAATGTAAATAAAATATCACATTTTCGTGTGTATCTCTCACCTGGATGTTGAGAAAATGAGTATCATACTGAGAAAATATCAGGCTCAGAGAGGGAATTGAAATAGGCAGAAAGTCATAGGCTTATTTTATAGACCTGTTTTCTGTTGTTTGTTGTCGGGAGACTCTCAGAGTCGCTCTCACACACCCACAATCGCTCTCTCCCACATGTCATCGTGATCTCACACACACGCAGTGTCTCTCACACACGTTCTCTCACAGAGTTTACGGCGTTTCTCTCTCACACGTCGTGTCTCTCTGTCACACGTGCCCTCTCTAGTTCCCTCTCCCCCACACACAGTCTCTCCAGGGACTAGAAGATATGTTTTTGGATATCACACCTTAGAAGAATATCATTTATTTTCTTTATTAAAAACCTTTAAGACCCCAGAGGGCAGTATTTAATATATATGAATAATCAGAAACAAAAGGCACCGTGAGAACCCAGAAATATCCCTGATGGGCTTCACTTCTTTCCTCCTATGATAACAATTTCATTCTTGAAATTTTAGTTTGTCTATTCATAATGTTTCTTATAAAAATGACCTTATGTTTTTATATAAAACTTTACTATTATATACAGTGGCACAGAGAACGTCAGTTGTTTGCTGCCGATCCTGTGAACTTAAGGCACATTTTAAAATTCTCTGTCTTTTGGCTCGTGTCTATTAACGTGGTAAGTGATCAATCAGGCTAAAAAGCGAACAGAAACTCCGTGTATGTGTGAGGACTCAAAAGGCACAGAATATATATAGCTAGGAATGTAAAAAGTAATATAGAACTTAGCTTTGTTCAGTTTAGGGGACAAGTCTTACAGAAGTCCTTTAGTCTAGAATATACTGTCCAGTCTTTTGTAGATTTGGGATTCTCAGTTCTTTGAGAAGTATTTTCATTCAGTGTTTTAGCAGGTGTTTATTGAACACTATTAGGCCTTCGGCCCAGGTCTGGGTCCATACTCTCGTGAAGCTTCCATTTTAATCTCCTCCTAATTCTTGTCTGCTTCTGTGGCCAGAATCCTGTGATTCCCACCTGGAACTGAAGTCAGAGCTTTTTTTCCCCTAGTATCATCTACCTTTCATTTACTGAGTGAGTTTTTCCTTGAACTGTTATTCTTTTTTTCACAGAGACTTTGGTTTTCCCTGGACATCTAGAGAACCACTTCTTTAAGCAAATCTAATAGTAGCATTTTACACAAAAGATATTCAGATTATAATACACTTTCAAGTACATCTTGTGGAAGGAGATGGCTGTTTTCACTCTGCTGCACAATGTATTAATAAAGAATATACATATAAAGCTAGAACTGCCAGTTTCCCATGAGAAATATAAGATTACTATTACCTAGGCAACTATAAGATGTTGGTCTCAAATTGTATGTAGTTGAATTGTGATTATATTAGTGTATTTATCTTGTGCTTTCCTAGGAATTAACAAGTGGCAAGAAACACATGCATGTCTAAGGAGTGACCTGTCTAGTGCAAACGTGGCTTGTGCAGTTACTATGGAAACAAGGACTTTTAATCCCTCACTTTCATGTTTTTATTCTCTGAATTTTTAATATTCTTCTACTCATTTCATTTGTACATCCTTTCAGAGGGAAAAATGATTAAATCAGAGAAATCTGTACTCCCTTAGAAATATAATCTTAGAAAAGCAAATGCAGTTATGTGTGGAAACTACCCCAAACTTCATTTGTCAGTTTAATTTTTGACATATTGTGATGTTATTTTATTATAAGCTTCCTATGATTTAATTTTTGCCTTTCATATAATTTTCATCTGCTTCTTTCCTATTTAGTAAGGCCTCCAGTATGGGAAATTATTTTTACGATGTTTGGAATCTTAACCAAAAATCCAGGAAACTCTATGATCTTTGCACAATTTATGTGAATTTAAAGGAAAAAGATCTTATTGGGGAATCCTCACTTCTTTTAGTGTCCCTTCAGTTTAAGGAAGCCATATCAGGGGGATGCTAACCCAATTCTTTCTCAGTGCTTTCTAGCCTTCCCAGAGTGTCTATTCTGATTGGGAGAAGGAGAAAATTTCCCTTTCTCTTGGAAATAATTTTCATCTTCTCTGCTTTATTCACTTTCTCTGGTGCGATTTCTTTGTGTCCAGATGCACTGCTGAGTCCTCTCCCTACATTAGGAATGTAGATTAAGAGTTGTTTTCATTAAAAAAAAAGTATTGAGAAGTCTATTCAAACTCACTACTAGAGGAAAAAAAATGGAAATGCAAACAATTATAAAGGACTATTTAATATCTGTTAGCAATTTTTAAAATTTTGTATAAAACCAAATGTGGACAATACTTAAGAGAAATGGTTAAACTCAGTCATTGCTAGTTGAAATGAAACTGATGGCATTTATTTGGCAGTACATTTTTTTTTTTTTTTGAGACAGAGTCTCACTCTGTTGCCCGGGCTGTAGAGTGCCGTGGCATCAGCCTAGCTCACAGCAACCTCAAACTCCTGGGCTCAAGCAATCCTTCTGCCTCAGCCTCCTGAGTAGCTGGGTCTACAGGCATGCGCCACCGTGCCCGGCTAATTTTTTTTTTTTTACATATATTTTTAGTTGTCCAATTAATTTCTTTCT
>CAUYMX010040552.1:0-18501 GCA_963573855.1 Lepilemur septentrionalis
ATTAGCCGGGCATGGTGGCACATGCCTGTAGTCCCAGCTACTTGGGAGGCTGAGGCAGTAGGATTGCTATAGCCCAGGAGTTTGAGGTTGCTGTGAGCTAGGCTGACGCCACGGCACTCACTCTAGCCCGGGCAGCAGAGTGCGACCCTTTCAAAAAAAAAAAAAAAAAAAAAAAAAAAAGTGCAGTTGGGGAAAATTAAAAATTCATTGATAAAAATTTTTGAGCACGCTTCCCCAGTTTATATTCATTTGTTTAGCAATTATTTATATCTATTATTCTATTGATATGTTATATACATTTTAAAACATTCTAGAATAGAAGTGAAAAAGAATATTAAAAATAAGTATGAAGGGATGTACTAATAATTATTTTCTGTTTCCCTGTTGATCATCTTGTGTGCTCCCAGGAGTCTTTGCTCATTTCGGAGCCCACAGCTCGGGGGAATCCCAAGCCCTGTTACATCACCCTCCCCACCGCCCAGTGGCCTATTCCTTAGGTAAAGAAAACAAAAGCGCCCTGAAGCTGGTATCTGCCTCTGGTCCATTTCCTGCCAACGCCCATTGCTCTGATAAGAAAACATTCACAGTTGTGGTTTGTTTTCCTTTTAAGCCCAGCTTTTGCTACTCTAAGATTGCTGCATCTCACTGCAGCACTTGGCTACTCAGAAAGCCCACTTTGCAGGAACTTGTAGCCCTCTCTCCTGCCCCTCTTTGTGGCTTTGTTGTTCCTCTTGCTCAGTTTTGTGTCAAGATTAAATACAAATGTGGAAGTGAAAATTAGTGGCCTTTTGCACATTGGCCTGGCCCCCTGTCCTGTGTCAAGGAAGAAGGAACCTTCTCCCTATAGTACTGTCTTTCTCAGGGTCCTCCTGTGCAGTGTGGATTGAGCTCCCTGGAGGAGGGCGTGGGAACGGGTGCGCAGGTGAGGATGGGGTGCCAGATACTGGAGCCTGGCCCAGCAGCCTGTAGGACCCACTCAGTAGTCACCTGGAGAACTCCATGCTGGAGTGTGGGGGCCCCAAGGCCTGGGGAATCCAGTGGGTCCAGGCAGCTCAGAGAGATGTTAGGTAAAGGAAGGACACACCAGGTGCAGTGCCTAGAAACCAGGAGCTGGAAATCTGACCCTCTTTCAGCTCCCACCTCAGCTGGAGACTTAGATCATGTTTTTGTCAATCTCCTACATTCTCTGCTGACTGCAGTGCTTAGTTCTATGACTGTATCACCCACAAACCAAAGCCCCACCACTTCCAGGAAATGCAGCCCATGGTCTTGCCTCACCACTGAACAGGCCTAGACTGACCTTGGAAGCTGAGTTAGTTTCTACAAAAGCAAAAGCTTGTATCTATTCACTAATTGCCACTAGACAGTGAGGCTCTCCAGTGAGTATACTGTGTCTCTACAGTCTAGGAAAATGATATGTTTTATTTTATTTTTTATTTTTTGAAAATGGTATGTTTTAAACACTGGAATGACTTCCATGACTAGGAGACATTGTAGAGGTATGGAAAGAGTTTAGGCTACAGCTACATGATCTTGGTCAATAATGCTACTAACATGTTTATTGAGTGTTTACTATGTGCTAGGCACTATGCTAAATGCTTTACAAAGATTATCTCATTTGTTCTTTAAAACAATCTTGTGAGGTAGATAACTTAATAGTTTTATTTGACATGTCAAGAAACTGAAGCATAGAGAGGTTAAAATAACTTGCTCATAGTCCCAGCAGGAGGGTGGCAAGCTGGGATCTTCCCCCAGTCTCATGATTTCCAAGTCCTCGCCCTTCACTGCTAGTTGGCCTCTTGAGGCCCTTGACCACTCAGCCTATTTCCCAATGGTTTTTTGTTTTTTGTGTTTTTTTTTGAGACAGAGTTTCACTCTGTCACCCAGGCTAGCTAGAGTGCCGTGGCATCATCCTAGCTCACTGCAACCTCAAACTCCTGGGCTCAAGCAGGAGTTTGAGGCAGGCTCAAACTCATGCCTCAGCCTCCCGAGTAGCTGGGACTACAGGTTGCACCACCATACCCAGCTAATTTTTCTATTTTTAATAGAGACAGACCTTGCTCGAGCTGGTCTTGAACTCCTGAGCTCAAGCAATCCTCCCACCTAGGCCTCCCAGAGTGCTAGATTACAGGCGTGAGCCACCTCCCCCAGCTCTGCTTCTCAATCTTTAAAATCAGCCCATTGTCTACCCCAGGAAGTTGGACATTTGGATATGGCTTAAAAAGTGTCTGGCACACAGGCAGAACATAATAAATGATATCTATTATGATATAGAAGCTCAGATTTTCTTTTTTTAAGATCTGGAAAACCCCTAAATATTTGGGAACTAAGCAAATACACTCCTATTTTTTAATTTTTTGAGGTGATGTTGTCCAGACTGGTCTTGAACTCCTGGCCTCAAACCATCCTCCCACCTCAACCTCCCAGGTAGCTAGGACCACAGGTACACACTACTGCACCCGGTGATGTCATTTTTATTCTGCGGTTTTAAAATGAAGTAATCTTGGATAATCACAACTGTGACAATTTCTTAGCCCCACCTGATGAAACCTGCCAGTTTTTCACAGCCACAGATCTCCATAAAGGTCTGAACTGGCTCCCCTCATCTCACTACCAGCTTTTGGGGGGCAAGGTCCTAATATTCTGCTCCTGAAGCGAGGTTTCCACATTCATTCATACAGCCCCCACATGCTAAGTGCTACAGAGATGAGGAAGACACAGTTCTGGTCTCTCAGGTGCTTAGGGCCTGGCGGGTGGGAGCAAGAGGGAGGGAAAGGGGTCGGCAAACATTTTAAAAAGTCTGTCAAGTGCAGTGTGATCAGGACTGAATCCCCTTTACTGAGAGGCAGTTGGCACTATGCTACCATCATCAAGGTTGGTGGCCTCTTTGATTCCTCTCTGCACTAGTCCGTGGGACCACTGGTCGGGGTGCAGCATTGAGTGGAACCCAGCTTGCTCCTCTGGATACCAAAGCTTAGGCTGAGGGCGTGCCAGGCCCAGATAAGCCAGCCCTCAGCCTAGAACCTGGAGGAAGCCATCCCATTTCAAATCAATCCCCACAAAGCCATTCCCTGTCTGCAGCCTGATTTCGGGAAGATCTTGTCCAAGGTCTTTCAGAGGCTTGCAAGGGTTGGCGGGTGTCTCAGATTCCCTGAGAAACAGCAGTTAGGAAGCATGGTTCTTCCAGCACCTAGAGGGTTTTCTGAAAGTGCTCAACTACTTCTTCATAATCATGGTCATCATCGTCTGCAAAGGAGTCAATGAGGGGCTGGGTGCAGTGGGTCACGCCTGTAATTCCAGCACTTTGGGAGGCCGAGGCAGGAGGATAGCTTGAGGCCAGGAATTTGAGACCAGCCTGGGCAATACAGCAAGACCCGATCTCTACAAAAACAAACAAAAAGTCAATGAGGATCTTTGGCTTAGGCAAGTTCCTTCTCCTCTTTAGGGTGTAGTTTCCTCACCTGTATAAGGAAGGAATTGGCCTAGATGCTCTAAGGTCTTTGCTAGCCCAGAAACCACTACTTGTTCTGTTTCAACACTTTGTAACCATTTCGTTGTCCTGTATGCTGCTGGGAGGGTAGTGCGTCGAGGACTGAACTCATTTTCCTTGCCAGGGCTCTGGAGCCCATGGGAGAGAGACAGTAGGAGCCTTTCTTTTTTTTTTTTTTTTTCATTTATTTTCTTTTTTATTTTTTGAGACAGAGTCTCACTCTGTTGCCCGGGCTAAAGTGCTGTGGCGTCAGCCTAGCTCACAGCAACCTCAAACTCCTGGGCTCAAGCAATTCTCCTGCCTCAGCCTCCCATGTAGCTGGGACTACAGGCATGCACCACCATGCCTGGCTAATGTTTTCTATCTTTAGTAGAGATGGGATCTCACTCTTGCTCAGGCTGATCTCGAACTCCTGACCTCAAGAGATCCTCCCGCCTCGGCCTCCCAGAGTGCTAGGATTACAGGTGTGAGCCACCGTGCCCGGCCAGTAGGGACCGTTCTACCTGAGCCCAGCCTGTATAGGCCTGTCCATCAGACAGCGCCCACAGAGGGGTCTGCCCATGGGCAGGGCCATCAGAGGCAAAAGCAGCAGCAGAGGAGCCAGGTGGGAGGGGAGAAGCAAGGCCAAGGGTGAGAGGGGCCAGCAAGGACTCACCTGTGTCCTGCGTTTTGGACTTGGCGGACCTGAGGCCCTTCTTGGCAGGAATTTTACTGTACGTACTCAAGCTGTCCTTGGTGAACTGTGGCAGGGTCTTCGCCTTGGTTTTGGGCAGCAGAGGGGGTTCCTGCAGTGCTAAGACTTGAGAAGACTTTGGGAGAAAAAGAGCACAAGTCAGCAGGGTCCTAAGAAATAGGGACGTACAGTCCATGAAATGTAATTCACTTAAAATGTCACTTCCTCTGCTTCCCTTTCTACTTCCTTTTCAGGGCCGGGCCTCTCAGGACCCAGGTATTTTTGCTAGAAGCACATGAAATATTCCAGGCAAGGGCGAAGAGGGTCTGGTGGGAGGTGAGGATAGGGCTGGGGGCTAGAGACAGGTGTCCCTGGGATTCTCCACTGAGGGGCTTGGTCATTGTCCTTCAATTCTCTCGCTGAAGGGGAAAAAGCAAAGTGGAGACACCACGGAAAGCAGTCGCAAAGCCTCATGGCAGCGCCAGAGCTGAGAGGGGCCCGAGGAGGAGGAGGAGGACAGTTCCCGAACCCCTACCGTGGCCGGATGCTGTATGCGTGTCTGCTCCTTCAAGCCTCAGGTGGCCCTCCGTGTGGTTGTTCCCATCCCCCATTTATGTATGAAGCGCGAGCGTGCCTCGTCAAACCTCACTCGGGATGCAGAGCAGGGCCAAGGTCTGGACCCAAAACCACATCTAAGACCCCTAAAGCCAGTGGTGTCTGCAGCAGGCCACGCCGTGCAGAGCAAACGGCACCACTCCCCGCCCAGCAGCGGAGGATACAGTGGCCCAGAGAGGAAAAGTTACTGGTTCGGGGGCAACAGCAGTGACTGGGCCTAAAGTTCCTCCCTCAGCAGCTGAGGCTCGGGCCGAGGCCTCTCAATTCCTTGTGCTGTGCCCTTCCCAGCGCCGCCACCAGCCCGTGTTCCAGATGTCCCACTCTAGCTTTTGTCCGGAAACGACGGCCCCACTCCCACCGCACACAGGAGCCCCTGCCTCACTCAGGATTCATCCTCCAGCTTCCACAGCCACCCTGCCACCTACGCACACGTACTAAATACGAGTCACTCAGGATCCCAAAACAGTATGTGTGTTGCAGTTTCCCAGGTACTTTTTATCCAGCGCGTCCCCTCCCACCCTTCGCCGAGCACAGCAGTTCGGTGCTAGGCCTGAGTGGTCAGACCCGAGCCCCGCCCTGTGCTGGCCACATGGTTGCAGTTAAACCATTTCACCTCTCTGAGCCTCCTGTTTTCTCAACTGTATAAACAGAATATCGGTATCTACCTCAGAGGTGTGCAAGCCGGTGGGACGGTGCGTGTCGGGGCCTGCCACAGAGTAAGCACCCGATAGGACACAGCTAGCAAAAGAGGACTGTCAGTGACGCCATCTCAGGTTTACTGCAGAGAACGCAGGTGCGCGGAAAAGGAGCTGCTTGCACAGGCTGCAGAGTGGGATGGGACGCAAGCTGCTGTTCCCCTGGTCTGTGATCCCCGCTGGTCCATTCAGCAGGTCTCCGGGCCTCGGAGCCGGTGAGGCCCTGCCCCCACAGAACTCTCTAGCCAGAGAAAGCCACTCAAATGACAAGACTGACTGCAAATGGCAACGTGCAGTAGAAGTAAGTACGGAAGAGGGACAGGACCGTCCTTGCCGAAGGGGGAATCCAAGCCTCCCTGGCCGGTGGGCCTGCAGGAGGAAGGACATTGCTGGCAGGCGGCCTGGTCAGCGAGAGTCCCGGCTCCCCGAGGGAGCTGCGGGAGCTTCTCTGGCTGCAGCAGGGACCGCAGCATGGGTGGCGGCAGATAAGCCCGGAAGGTGAGACTGGAATCGGCTTATAAAGAAGCCTGCATGCCCGTCAGGGGGGTTGCATTATCCTCCAGCAATGGGGAGCGACAGAAGGTTCTAGACGATGGAGCCAAGGCCCATCAGTGACCAAGGAAGGATTTAGGAGGCCGTTCTGACAGCTCTAAGAAGCAGTTCAGGTGAAAAATGACGCAGCTTGAACTCAGGAGTGACAGCAGGGGTAGCAGAGAGGAAGAGCACCGTGAGCCTGGAATGTTCAAGTTCAGGCCTCCCACTTACTAACCGGGACCTTGGGCGAGTCTCAGGGTCTGAGTCCTCTCTTCTCAGTCACACAATATGGATAATCACACCAACCTCAGGATTGTGAGGATCAAGAGTAACGGGTGCAAAGCATGCGAGTTTATAAACTACAAGCTCCACCCAATGGCAAGAGAAGCATGACAGACAAAGAGACGATGATCCCAGCAGGCGGCCCCGCCCTGCCCCCTTCTGTTACGCGGTACCTTGACGCCTCCGTCGTCGCTGCTCTGCTTCCTCTGCCTGCCGAGGCCCTGACTTTTTGGGGGTCTGGGCGGGGGCGGTTGGATCCCACAGGCTGGTAACTTCCGAAGGCGATAGTAGAAGGCGTCCGTCAGCTCCTCCACTGTGGCCACGGGGAGGGGCCCGGCGGGCCAGCCTGGCCGCCCCTCAACCTCCACCACGGTCAGGTCCAGCCACCGGGGTGGGACCTCGAAGCACGCGCCAGGCTCGGAGTCCAGGCTCACCACCAGGAAGGGTTCTGTGATCTTCTCCTCCAGCTGCAGGCCCAGGAAGGAGGCCAGCGGGTCAGTGGGGTGGCTGGTGTCCTTGGCCACCACCTTGACCTCACAAGGCAGTGAGAACTGGGCCGTGAGATCCGCCAGGCTGTAGCGCCGGCTGTCATTCATCTCCTCCACAAAGCTGCCGGGGGAGTAGAGGGGCAGCACGATCTGCTCTTGGCACTCAGCCTCCTCTTCACAGTCCTTCTCCCCAGTCTGGTCGCTCAGCCGCTGGCACACCAAGACGTCCGTGTCCCCGCCTTGGGGCCCGTGGGTCTGGCCAGACTTCAACACCTCCAGCCGGTCGCCCACAGACAGAGACGTGAACTCAGGGTTCTCCTCCGTCTCGCCCTCACAGTCTTTCGTGGCCACCACCCGGAGCGGCCGGCCTGGCTGGAAAGCGCCCAGGAGGTCGTAGACCGTGGGGAACTCCCTCGGCCGCCGCCGCAGCTTGCCCTGGTAGGCCCCGGACACGATGAAGTGCCTGGGCACTTTCCGGCCCTTGCTTGAGGCCAGGAGCCGCCAGGGTGGTGAGGCCAGCCCGTGGATGCAAAGCCTCTGGCCTTTGCGCAAGGACCCCGCCCATGGGCCGAGGAAGATGGGGGGCCCCGCTGGAACTTCCAGGATCTCCACAGACAGGGGGAAGGGGCCTTCCTGGGCCAGGACCTCGCTCAGCAGCAGCGGTTTGATGAAGTGGATGTGCTGGGAGGAGGCAGTGACATCCTCCACGTCGACCTCCAGGGTGGAGGGGATCCTGACGATGGTCCTGCGCACTGTGGAGGGGAGCCGTTCAGGGGTGCCCCGCTCGCCCACAGCGGGGGCCGCCCACCCCAGGCAGACAGCCTCAGTCTGGGCTTGCCAACTTCTTTCCTTTCTCACCTTTTCTCTCCTATCAGAGTTTTCCTACTGTACCAGATTCCTCTCCCACTCTTTCCTTCAACCTTTTTTTTTTGAGACAGAGTCTCACTCTGTCACCCTGGGTAAAGTACGGTGGCATCACTGTAGCTCACTGCAACCTCCAACTTCTGGGCTCAAGGGAGCCTCCTGCCTCAGCCTCCCAGAGTGCTGGGATTACAGGCGTGAGCCACCGCGGCCGGCCCTTCAACCTTTCTTAAAAAAAATGTTGTTAAACATTTGTAAGATAGAACAGTATGATGCACCCGCATGTGCCCATCGCCCAGCTGCAACATCTGACCCGTGGCCCACCTACTTTCATCCACAACTCCAGCCATGCCCCTCCACGGGATTATTCTGAATCGGAATAATCACATGTGTGACTACTGCAGTGTGGATTGCTAAAAGAGGGGATAATTTATTAATACAAATTTTTTTTTTTTTGAGACAGAGTCTCACTCTGTTGCCTGGGCTAGAGTGCCATGGCGTCAGCCTAGCTCACAGCAACCTCAGACTCCTGGGCTCAAGGGATCCTTCTGCCTCAGCCTCCCGAGTAGCTGGGACTACAGGCATGCGCCGCCATGCCCGGCTAATTTTTTCTATATATATCTTAAGTTGGCCAATTAATTTCTTTCTATTTGTAGTAGAGACGGGGTCTTGCTCTTGCTCAGGCTGGTTTCGAACTCCTGACCTTGAGTGATCCTCCTGCCTCAGCCTCCCAGAGTGCTAGGATTACAGGCGTGAGCCACCGCGCCCGGCCTATTAATACAAATTTTAAGAAGAATAACCACAATGCTCTTACTGCATCTAAATAATTATTTGATAATTCCTTAATATCAAATATCCAATCAGTTCAATCACTTTTTAAATTTTAATTTTGAGTATAATTTTACTAGCTGCCTTTCCAAACGCTTTCTGGATTTAAATAGAGAGATAAAATCAAATTAAGAAAAACACTGACTAAGTCACCTTCAGCAGCTTATTTCCTCTCTGGGCATTGATAAGTACCCTGACATATCAGCTCAGGATGTGGCTCTGTAACACTGTGAGGAGAATCGGCCCATCCTCTGTGTGGTTTGATCCACACTACATGGAAGGCAGGGCAGGAATAGTCTTCCCATTTTATAGATGAGAACACTGAGGCTTACAGGGATGGTGACTTCCCTCAGGTCACATTGTTGGAAATTTTGCTCTGTGCCAACTAAGCTGATAATTGGTTGAAGCTAGTAGCTGGGCACACGGGGGTTGTACACTGTCCTGCTTTTGTCTTCCAAGTGGTGCACGGATACCTGCGCTGCCCCATTGTCCAGGGCAGCCGCTGAAGCCCTGCCCACCATTAAAACCCCTGGCCCCCCAGACTGTAGTCTCTCACTACCACTTCCCACTAAAGCGGTCCAGTGCTCCCTGGGAAAGAGCTAACCAGTTCCTGGGGAGGAAATGTTCAAGATGAGCCTGAAACGTATTATACTCGTAAGCAAGAAAATCCGCTCAAGACCACACAGGTAGGTCAAAAGGGTTCAGGAACCAACTTGAAAAGAAGGCTCCCATTAGCCAAAGCTGAGATCATTTGAATTTGAGCAGCAATAAAAATAACTTCATCCTGTCACAGAGGTGTCAGGAAAAAGAAAAAAAAAATAATAACTTCAGTGTATATACTGGCAAGCCACCCAGAATCCCGAGGCTGTCCACGGGGATGGGGGTGTTTTCCATCAGAGCAGCTCCCCGGGTGCCCCTCTTTTCCTCCCCACCAGCCTCACCCTCCTGCCCAGCAACTCACTGTGCATGATGGCTTGGATCTCATACTGGGGCCTCAGGACCAGGAAGTGCCAGGGGAGGGTGGGACAGGTGAGGACGAGGTCCTCCAGGGCCGGGTCCTGCAGGACCTGGAGCAGGGTTTGAGGGGCACTGGGCTTCCATGTCCAGAAGGGCCCCTTCTGGGATAGGGGCAGGTGTAGGATGACTTGCTGGTGTCCCGATCCCAGGACACAGCGGGCACAGCGGGTCCTGAGGTGCATTTCCACAGCCTCAAAAATGAGGAGCTGGTCCTCAGTCACCACCCTGGCATCTGTGATGATCCTGTGTGTTGACGTGAAGTAAATGGGCAGCTGCTTAGAGCTCCAAGTTGTGGCAGAGACCAGCTCCTCCAGGGTTCCGTAGCTCCTGGGGCTGGTGAGGGCGGTGAAGTAGCCTGTGGGGGACAGCAGAGGGTGGGAGAGTCACGGTGGGTATCAGGGTGGGGCAGGCCTTGGCTGGGTCCAGGCCCTGGGCTGGCCCTGCAGAAAACCCAGCCAGGGTCCCCAGGGACCGGTGTCAAGGGCGGGCTTGCATCTGGACATCTGCACCACGGGTCTGGGGGACAGAGGGCAGAAGGTGACGATATGTGAATTGGACAGTGAGGAGCAGGGGGTGGGTAGGGACTGTTGCCAGAAACATGGAGAACAGGAGAGCGCTACATAACCCAACAGGCACACCTGACCCCTACATTTCCTACCTCCTGACCCCCAGCTGCCTCTAACCTCATGCATTTACCATTCCCTCCAGAGGCCCGGCCACAGCTGTAATCCCCACCCTGGGGCCACGCCCTGTCTCTCCCAAACTAGAATCCCTGGAGCTACTGGCTGAAGCCACCTCTGACTACCCCCCTCACCCCTGCATCCCTCCGCCAACACTGGCTGCCCAGCTGCTCCCACCTTTCCTGCCCCAAACCCACAACCTGAATCTCATCAACGAAACACCGGCAAACCCAGACTGAGGGATGTTCTGCAAAAACTGGCCTGGACTCTCCAAAACATTAAGACAAAGGCTGAGCAACTGTTCCAGCCTGAAGGAGGCGAAAGAAACAGGACAACTGAATGTGACGCACGATCTGGGACTGGATTCTGGATCGAGGGGAAAACTGCTATAAAGGACATTGTTTAGGACAGGGGGTGAAATTCAAATATTAGCTGTAGATTAGAGAATAGTATTGTACCAAAATTAAATTTCCTGAATTTGGTCATTGAATTATAGTTTTGTGAGTGACTGCTCTTGCTTTTAGGAGATACACACTAGAGTATTTAGGATTCATATTTAGTTGTAAAGGGGTATCATGTGTGCAATTTACTCTCAAATGAGTCAGAAAAAAAATATACCCATATGTACACATACACATATAGCAATATGTTCACATATACGTACGTGTGCAGAGAGGGAGAGCGAATGTAACAAATGTTCAACAACTGATGCATCTGGATAAAGGGGGAACAGAAGTTCAAGCAAGTCTTCTGTAAATTTGATTATTTCAAAAAAAGAAAAAGAAAAATCGGCCGGGCGCAGTGGCTCACACCTGTAATCCTAGCACTCTGGGAGGCCGAGGCAGGTGGATTGTTTGAGTTCAAGAGATTTGAGACCAGCCTGACCAAGACAGAGACCCCATTTCTACTAAAAACAGAAAGAAATTAGCTGGCCAACTAAAAATATATAGAAAAAATTAGCCAGGCATGGTGGTGCACGCCTGTAGTCCCAGCTACTCGGAAGGCTGAGGCAGGAAGATTGCTCGAGCTCAGGAGTTTGAGGTTGCCGTGAGCTAGGCTGAAGCCACAGCACTCTAGCCCAGGTGACAGAGTGAGACTGTCTCAAAAAAAAATTGTCAAAAAAAGCCAGCCCTCAGAGCCTCAGAGGGCACCTGCTTCACCCCAGTCCCCGTCTAGTTCATCTACTCCTCACATCAAGCCTAATTCCCACCATCACAGAGGAGGAAGCTGAGGCCCAGAGAGGTCCCGGGAACTTGCCCAAGGCTACAGCGAGTAGCCAGCAGAGGAGCTGGGGTTCACATGCAGACTGCTGGCTTTAGGATCCAGGCCTGTGGGCCACCTCCTGTGATAACTGAGCTCCTTGGGGTTTCATGAGCACCAAATGTGTACATGCTACTCCCTCTAGCTGGGATCTTTCCTCTGACTCAGGAGCTGCCTCCTCCAGGAAGCCTTCACAGACTGCTGGGGCAGGTTCCTCTTGCCCAGAGCCACCTCTAAAGCTCATGTCTGCTTCTACTGTGGCTTTCTCGTTGCCAGCCTGAAAGCTCCCCACTGGAGAGGGCTGCCCCTGATTCATCCTGAGCCCCTCGCCCCCATGGTCCAGCCCCCCCAGGGCTTGGCACACATGGGTGTCTGCAGATGTTTGGTGAGTGAATGTGTGAACAAACACAGAGGCACCTGGACAAAGACCTGGAACAGAGGTAGATGTGATCGGAGAGACGGACAGGGAGAGGGTGTGACCGCATCAGGCTCCAGGCATTGTCAGACCACTCTGAGGACATCCCCAGCCTTGAGGCTGGGAGGTGGTGGATGCGAGAGCCTCCAGTGCAGACCCAGAAGGGTGGGAGTGAGTGTGAGGGTTGGCAGGCCCACAAGTGGCCCACAGGGGCCGCGAGGGTGCCAGGGCATGTGGGGAGGCAGAGGGGCCCACCTTACCCTGGAAGTTGGGGTCGAGCTCCATAGTCTGACCCGTGCCCGGGTTCTCGCAGATCACCCTCTGGAGGTGAACCTGGGTAACCTTGATCAGGTCCCCTGTGGAGAGGCAGCACTCATTCCCAGAGATCTCGTAGACGGAGCCTGCAGAGACATGGACTCAGTTTCCCTGTTGGGCAAGGGCCAAGTGCTGGGCAGCCTGTGTCCTGTGCCCGACACACCGTGCTCTGCCACACCTTTGCACACTTTGTTCCTGCTGCCCGCAACGCCCTTCCTCGTCTTTCCCTGCCTACGGTCCACTGGCTCAGCTGTCCTCAGCGGTCTCTGCGCCTCTGTTGTGCACCTCTCTGGCCTTTCTCACTTCCCGAGCCTCCTAAACGTCGCTCACGACTGGGGCAGCTCCGTCTCAACATCCCTGCAGGCAGCACAGGGCTTGGCCTCTGAGTGTGTGCTAAACCTGCAAATGGGTAAATAACCCAGCGACTCCCAACTTCCTTATTGTACAGCTACGGAGGCAGGCTCAGAGAGGGTCAGTGGCTCCCTGCAGGTCACCCAGAGCCAGGGTGGGTAGCCAGCCCTCCTCACTCCTTGCTTTCTTCTTCCGCTGAGTTGTTTTTCTTTTTGAGACAAAGTCTCGCTCTGTTGCCCGGGCTAGAGTGAGTGCTGTGGCACCAGCCTAGCTCACAGCAACCTCAAACTCCCAGGCTCAAGCGATCCTTCCGCCTCAGCCTCCTGAGTAGCTGGGACTACAGGCATGCGCCACCATGCCCGGCTAATTTTTTCTATATATTTTTAGTTGTCCAATTAATTTTTCTCTTTTTAGTAGAGACGGGGTCTCACTCTTGCTCAGGCTGGTTTCGAACTCCTGACCTTGAGCGATCCTCCCACCTCGGCCTCCCAGAGTGCTAGGATTACAGGCGTGAGCCACTGCGCCCGGCCCCGCTGAGTTGTTTTTAAAGGAAACCCAGGAGAGAGTGGAGGGGCACTAGCAGGATGACACCCAGTGGGCAAGGCTCAGCAGCTCCACAGCCCGATGCAAAGTGCTGAAGCAGTGTCGAGAGCGCAGCAGGCACTCAGGGAAGATCTCGGGCACACACAGTGCACAGGCCCTCCATGCCGCGATAGAGGACAGGAGACAGCAAGGGATGGGGCCTTGAGGCCACCAGACACCCCCACAGGCAGCCCCAGCAGAGTCCTTCACATCAGCCCCAAGAAATTGATGGAAGCCTTATCCCCAGGACAGTGCACATGGGTCATGAAACACAGTTCTGTCTACACCAGGGTGTGGGCCTTCCAGACCCGTGAAAGCAACAGCTGCGGTGCTATATATACCAGGCACCGTGTTGAGAGCTGCAGATGCATCACTACATTTAAGACTCACGACTGCCCTTGGGTAGGCGGCAGTTTCGATTTCCTAAATCATGAAACTCAGCCTGGAGCAGTTGAGTGGGTCGCCCACAATGACCGGGTAATCAAATGCACTTAACCACTTGGACAACCACTTCTGAGTGTCCTGCCCACCGCGGGCCCCCACTGGCATGGCCATTTGTCCGCCACGCTCACCCCATCTGCACACCCATGCCTGGTCAAGGTCTTCTCTAGTCACCATCACCCTGACGTCCACCACTTCTCACCACCCCGGCTCCAGCAGGATGAGGAAACTCAGGTATTGTGACACTGGCAGGCAAGGGGTGCCTGGGCTTGGAGGGGCTTGAGCCTGGGTTGGGGGAAGAACGAAGAGATCCCGGCGCCTGCCTGCAGGAAGGCCCCAGAGGTAGAGCCAGAATTTGAACCCAGATCTGTCAGATTCCTAAGTGGACCACTGGGAGGTGGTGGCCCCTCCTTCTCTGCGTGTGTCTCAGCCTTGGTGTAGGACCCCGCCTGGGACCCCGAACACTTTGCTGGAAGCTGCCGTGGCAGAGCAAGTTTTCCTCCAGCGGGAAGCAGGGCTGGGCAGGGCTCTCCTGCCTAAGTCGCTCTAAGGAAGGAACCTGCACCCCCACCCAGCAGCTCCCGCTTCCCTCTCTCCGCCACCTCCGCCTCCCAGACTCGACGGTCCCCACTCCCCACAGAGCAGCCCTGGCACTGGTCCCTGCGCCCCTGCGCTGCCGTCCTCTCCCTTCCACGACTTGTCAATCCCTCACCTCTTGCCCTTTGGGGCAATAACCAGTGACTGTGGGCTTGCTGTGTACCCCTCCCCGTGAACCAGGGGGGCTTGTGGGCAGGGGCAGCTGTGCGGGTGTGTGAGGAGCAGAGAGCCGGGAAGGCTTCCCGGAGGAAGAGCCATTTAAGCTGAGAACTGAAGAGCTGATCAGATCGAGGATGCCCATGGGCCAGCAGAGGGCCAAGGCGGGACGAGGGACTGAAGGAAGGCAGTGTAGACAAGGGTCGCGGGGAGCAGTGGGAGGGCAGAGAGATGGGAAGACAGCTCTGGCACTTGAGAATCAAGCGACGGCAGCGATCAAGAGCGCCCCGCGGCCGCGCCGCCCGCACAGGCTGAGCTCCATCCACTCGCATGCGGTTGCAGCCACCTTCCGCGCCGGAACTCACCAACTTTGCGCCGCCCGCCTGCGGGGCAGGTCAGCGATTCCCCCACTCCACCGAAGCACAAGCCCAGGTCCAGAGAGGTAGAGGTGGCCCCAAATCTCAGCTTGGGTAGTGGCGGCGTCGGGATCTGAACCCGCCCCGCAGTCCCCCGGGTTTCCAGCGCCTCTGCCCGCGCCCCACACCTGGAGAGAGCCCAGCCGCGGCGGGGACGTGCTCGCAGGGGTCCCGGCCCCGGACTCACCCTCGAAATAGACCCCGGAGCAGACCCGCAGCACGCGCGGGAGAGAGGCGGGGTCCAGGGCACGCACGAAGTCCTGCAGCGGCACAGCCTCCATGGTCCCGCCGCTCGCAGTGCGCAGACTGAGCACCCGGACGCCGCCCGCCGCGGGAGCCCGCGAAGCCCCGCCCCGCCGCGCAGAGGCCCCGCCCCTCCCGACCCCCGCGAGACCCCCAGGGGGAAGGGCGGCGCCGAAGTTGAAAGAGAAGCCCAGACGCCCCCCCTCCCAGTCCTCCCCGTCGGAACCAGAGGACCCGCCGCCTTGTGCAGTTCTGGTCTCACACGAGACACACAGCCCTGTCCTTTGGGTCTTGGGAGGAAGATGTAGAGTCACCTCTCTTGAATGTCCCCTCCAGGACACGCTGTGGCCCTCTACTTGGACACTTCCTAGCGAAGGGGAACTCATTACTGTTCCAGGACTCCCATATCCTTTGGACAATTCTAGTTACGAATTCTTCGGTGCCCAGTTCGGCAGCATATATACTAAAATTGGAACAGTACAGAGATTAGCACGACCCGTGCGCAAGGATGACACGCAAATTATGAACAGTTCCATATATTTAAATTTTTTTTAAAGTTAAAAAAATTTGAATATTAAAGAAAAAAAGAATTCTTTCTTGGGCGAAAGAGATATCTGCTTAGAAGACAGACCAACCACTTCTCCCAACCCCACGAGGATAGCTGGGGTAATCCATTTCCTTGTGCCTTGGGAGTCAAACCAACATGGGTTCAAATCCCGGCTCCTCCTCTTGCTTTATATGACTTTAGGCAAATCACTTTAATTTTCTGAGCCTCAATTTCCTCCTCTGTAAAATAGAGGAAAGAATCTTTTCTCAGCAGATTGTGAGGATTAAATGAGATGATACAGGTTTTATGCAAAATGCTTTACTTGTTTTTTGGGTCACTATAAAAGTAGTAGCAGTGTTTTAAACAGAGATAATAACAAAAGCTTCAATAGTTTAAAATAAAAGAAACTACCAGGCCGGGGGCACGGTGGCTCACGCCTGTAATCCTAGCACTCTGGGAGGCCGAGGCGGGAGGATCGCTTGAGCTCAGGAGTTTGAGACCAGCCTGAGCAAGAGTGAGACCCTGTCTCTACTAAAAATAGAAAGAAATTAATTGGCCAACTAAAAATATATAGAAAAAATTAGCCTGGCATGGTGGCTTATGTCTGTAGTCCCAGCTACTCGGGAGGCTGAGGCAGAAGGATCACTTGAGCCCAGGAGTTTTAGGTTGCTGTGAGCTAGGCTGACGCCACGGCACTCTAGCCCGGGCAACACAGTGAGACTCTGTCTCAAAAAATAAATAAATAAATGAAAGAAACTATAGGTGTGCACACCACACCCAGCTAACTTTTTAAATTTTTTTAGAGATGGGGTCTTGCTGTGCTGCCCAGGCTGGTCTCGAGCTCCTAGGCTCAAATACTCCTCCTGCCTCAGCCTCCTGAGTAGCCAGGACTACAGGTGCGCACCACCATGGCCTGACTAGTAAACAGCGATCCTTCGCCTCTTTCCCATGGGTTTCAGCAACCCAGTAAGCATGCTGGATTTCTGCTCAGCCTAGTTTTGCCTAGAACTACAGTAGAAGATGAAGAATAACAGATAGGCTTTTAGCCTGGGTACCACTGTGAGACCTCATCTCTACAGATTAAAGAAAACAAAAAAATTAGCCAGGCAAGGAGATGCATCTGTAGTCCCAGCTACTCAGGTGGCTGAGGCAGGAGGATCCCTTGAGCCCCAAAGTTTGAAGCTGCAATGAGCTATGATCTGATCGTGCCACTATTGCCCCAGCCTGGGCAACAGTGTGAGACCTTGTCTCAAAAAAAAAAAAAAAAAGAAAGAAAAGAAAAGAAAGACAAGAAAAAAGATAGGCTTTAGAGATAAACAAAGCTGGGCTCAAATCCTGGCTCCACCACTTCTTAGCTGTGTGACATTGGGCAAGTTCTTTAACCTCTCTGAGCCTCAGTCCCCTCTGTGCAATGGGGACTGGTAGGAGCTGGGATGTTAGTAAACATGATAGTGTAACACAGGCAGGGGCACATGCCAAACGTTCAATACCTACTATCATTACATTATTATTTCTCAAGGGCTGCCTGTGCCTCTAACAAGAGAAGATCTCACTCCTCCCAACACCCGCTTTCTATTTTAGGAAATAGACTCTCACCGGGGAACCGTCTCTCTCCATTGCACAACATGTAAATGGAGGAACCGTATTCAAACCCAGCCTGTGGGTGCCACAGCCTGAGCCCTTTCTACTTCCCCAGGCTGGAAGCGCCGGCCTGGGGTCTCCCCTGGCTCCGCAAGAGCTGAGTGGGGTGCGGAGAGGGAAGCTGAGGTTCCCACAGCGGGGGCAGTGGGGTGAAGCCCAGAGAGTTAGCAGCTGGGAGGAGGGTGCCTGCGACCGCTGGAGCTGGAGCTCCTGGTTTCATAAGCCTGTCTCTGTCGGGCTTTGGAGTCCGGAGGTAGACAGCTCAGGACCTCCTCTGGGCAGCAGGTGGCAGCTGCTCACTGCAGCAGGGTGACGGGGTGGGACTGGACCCTCACCTGCTGCTTGGGCACCACGTACTCCCATACATGCCACTTGACTTGGTGTATTTTAGCAACTTACAAGGTCAGAGGTGGCCTTCCTCTGTGTCCTGTGTTTCCCGCCCTTTAGAGGAGGGGGAGGGGCTGCCATTGATACAACACTGGATGGTGGTTGTTACGGTGTCTTGCTGTCCACTAAAATGTCCACCAGAGTGGCACATTTGCCCAAAGCGGTGGAAAACACCCCAGCAGCCAACAGGGTCAAAACCGGTGTGGGAGGGACATGGAGAGCACCCACCTTCCCGAGGGTGAGTGCGAGGTCCCAACACACAACTGAACCTCTGCGTGCTGGTTGGGAGTCATCTGTGTCCCCACAGCCTGATGCTTCTCACGTCCTCTTCCTCGTTGGCAGGAGCTTTGTTGGCTACCCTTGCACAAGCCCCAAAGCAGTTTGTCATGAGATGCTACCTCTGGGCACCCAGAGTGCTCACCAGAGCATACACATGCCCAGCCTGGGGGGCCCTGAAGTTGTCATCGAGTTGCTCTCTCCCTGGGGAGCAAAATCCCTCCAGTACCCAGTGGCTTCATGGCACTGTGAACCATAATGACCACAGTGCAAAGAAAGTACCGAGGACAACTTGCAGGATGAAAACAGAACTGCTCGCAACTCCTGGGACAATGGTGACAAAAGGCCATGTATTGTCTTTATCTGTTTTCTAGATTTTCCATAACATGGTTTGAGTATTTTTATATTAATAAAAACAGTCTGGGCTGGGTGCGGTGGCTCACTCCTGTAATCTTAGCACTCTGGGAGGCCAGGGTGGGAGGATCGTTTGAGCTCAGGAGTTGAAGACCAGCCTGAGTAAGAGCAAGACCCTGTCTCTACTATAAATAGAAAAAAATTAGCCAAACAACTAAAAATAGAAAAAATTAGCCGGGCATGGTGGCGCATGCCTCTAGTCCCAGCTACTCGGGAGGCTGAGGCAGGAGGATCGCCTGAGCCCAGGAGTTTGAGGTTGCTGTGAGCTAGGCTGACGCCACGGCACTCACTCTAGCC
>CAUYMX010040553.1:0-20418 GCA_963573855.1 Lepilemur septentrionalis
GAGAAGACTTTAAAAGGAATAACCAGCTCTATTAAGGGGAATTGGAGGTAGGGGCAAGTTAAGTAAAGCTCCTCTACTTTAGTTATGACTGCTAAACTGGTACATGAAGGATGAGTAGAAGATAACAAGTTAACCAAATGAGAGAAGAGGGTTCCAGGATACAGCATAAACAAAAGCAAGGAATTATGGAAGACCATAGTGTCTTTAGGGAACTTCAAGTAGTTAGGTTAATTGGATCCAGGAGAAATGGGGCAAGCGAGGAAGAGAGACGAAGAAAAACAATGCTCATAAATGTTAGGTTGCAATTATTTTGAGCTGACTATAATGGAGTTATAAGCAAACGTATAAAATATTAATGTCACATAAGGTTAGATCACTTGTCCATCTTTACATAACTAGTTTGTGGCAAAACTAAAGCTAAAAGCTGAGTCTACCAACTCAAAATGTGGTGCTCTCTCCTCTAGTCAAGTAGTTCAAAGAGGGGTCCCAGGACTAAGGGAAATTATTAGAAATACACATTCTCAGGCTTTGTCCCAGAACTAGCCAGAAACTCTCAGAATGTGGCCCAGAAATGTGTATTTTTAAAAGCCCTCCAGTTGATTCTGAATCATACTACAATTTGAGAATTGCTGCTCTCAACCATCTTGTGGTTTTCATATTCCCAAGGAATTTTCCAAGGAGGAAACTAAAGGAAAAGCAAAGATTTTTTTTTTTTGGTGGCACCCAGAAAGCTTATGTGTATAACAAAACTTTACCAGTCAAATACTATGTGAAAACTGCATGACAATGTTCCATTTGGGCAAGGCTTTTCATGGCCAGTACCTTAGCAGTCACAACAGGTTCAGGTGGCCAGAAAAATCACTTACCTGCAGATGTCATTTAGGTGCTAGTTACATGGAACTCTCAAGAACAGGTGCCCACCAGTGTACTTACAGGAAGGAGTAAAGAGGGAGAAAGAAAATCATAAGAAACTGAAGAATATGGTCACCTCCTTTCCCTAGAGTTTACTAAATTTATGCTTCAAGAGCTTAAGAAATCCCATTCCCAGCATCACAACATTTTAGAGTTTAGAGAAATGTGACTAAAAAGTCAATTGAGCCATTTTTAGTATCATTCACCTCTGTGTTGTCGATGCCTGTCTTAGTTTCTTGCACATAGTATGTATTTATTAAAGAATTGTTAACTGAATGGACAATCTAATATGAAGAATAAACTAATCTTTTGAGTGTATGTCCATAGAAAGACTAATAAAAAAAGTTAAAAACAGAATGAAACCTAAAAAATAAGAGCCTATTTTATAAGACTGAGCATATAATATTTGAAGAAATGCAGGCTGAACACTATGGGTATAGCATTGATTTTTCTGAAATTAGAACCATTCTGCATTCAATCAACCTGTTTCTCTATTGCTGACATCAACCATTGAGGAGATGAAGAAAAATCTTATTTGTGCCAGTATCTGGCAAACTAACACAAGTTAATTTGTCAATTAAACTATCAGTGTAATAGGGAATGTTACACACTAACATTAGCAGGTTAAGAGAGGCAAGCTGTATAATTCATAATGAGAAATGCAAGTCCACAACAGGAATTCAGATGCCTCTTAAATGAAGACTAACAGCGGCAAAACTAAATTAAAGACAGGGTCTGAGTGACCTCTAGTGTCATTGAGAAGAATATGAAGTAAGTAAGAGAAATAGAAAATAGCTCATAGTGCCAAATCCTAAATATAAACATAAACATAAATATAAGTTTATGTTTATAAACTTCGTTATGACATAGTTTCTATTTCGCTCATCTAGAAGTCACCTGAGAAACAACACATAGGATTTTATATTTCGGTCTTCATCACTGAAACACTGTTCTGGCTTACTGGCTTGTATTAAAATGTCTTCTTTTGTATACACGCAATAGTTTGAGATCTCAGCCTTACTATTCAAATGTCTTTGGGAAAAAAAGAATGCCTTATATTAAATGTTAAGTAACAGTAGGTTTCCCAACTGATATTGGGAAAAGGTCAAGGGAATGCAGAGAGGCAATAAAGTCATTCCAATTTTAGTAGTGTTGAGAGAGAGTGCTTACATTCAGTTGCTTCACCTTCTAATGTATGCATTGATTTTTCTAAAAGCACAAGCTCTGATCACCTTCAATCAAGGTTCTTCAAAAACCCCCTGATTGCCTACCAAATTAAGAACAAATTCTTAGGTGGGTCATTCAAGGGCTTCCATGAAATGAAACCTCCCCCCCTTTATTTCCTGTGAAGAAGGCATTGCCATATGTCACAACACTAGTATTATTTCTGCACATGCAGACTTCCCAACTACCAATGTCTTTTTTAACTGCTAGAATTTTGCAAACTTTTGTGTAAAGATAGTCCCAAATCTAGGAAGGGCTTGCGGCTTATTTTTCATAATGTCCTGATTTCAAGTCCTATTTCTACCACTTGCTAAATGTGTAATTTTGGAAAAATTGCTTAGCCTAACTTAAGTCAGTTTGATCATCCCTAATATAAGAATAATGTATATCATGAATATATTACCACAGCTACCTCTGCATGACATAAAGCAAAGAAGGGTAGAATACCACCAAAGTCAAATACCATCTTTGTCATTGATTAACTTTGGGATCCTGAGTAAGGTAGTCAACTCTCTTAACGCTTTCATGGAGACAGAGTCTCACTCTGTTGCCCAGGCTAGAATGCCTTAGCATCAGCTACAGATACCTCAAACTCCTGGGCTTAAACAATCCTTCTGCCTCAGCTTCCCGAGTAGCTGGGATATACCAGGCATGTGCCACCATGCCAGGCTAATTTTTTCTATATATTTTTTAGTTGTCCAGCTAATTTCTTTCTATATTTTAGTAGAGACAGGGTCTCGCTCTTGCTCAGGCTGGTCTCAAACTGCTGACCTCGAGCTATCCTCCCACCCCGGCCTCCCAGAGTGCTAGGATTACAGGCGTGAGCCACCATGCCCAGCTAAATTTTTTTTTTAATAACAAAACAGTTTTATGAGATGTAATTCATTGTCTCTTAAACACAACTTCTTCTGGCATCTCCATAGCAGGTCACATAACACACACACAAGTAAGAGTACACACACACACACACACACATGCATGCATGCACAGAGAAGGGAAGATGATTTTTGTTTAATAACCTAAGATTTTTCTAACTGGCCCCACACAAATATCACAAATCCTATATTATTTTGATCCCATGTTAAGGATGAGAAAAAGTACACCCTTTGAATGCCACCTAACATACAGAAAGAGAGATCGATTCTAACTCATTTGGCTTAGAAATAAAAGGAATAAAAGATTCAATACTTATCTTCCACCCAAATTAACTTGGGCAGAACATGGGATAAGGCCCCAGTATAAACAGTTTTGAACTCCTTCCAATTACTATCATGTTTTTGTATGATTATTAAAATGATTTCTCAACAAAAGCTAGCAGCAATTTCTGATATTCCTGAAAATTGAGTAGAGCAAAAGAAAGAGTCCCAAAGCCAACTCCAGACATATGTCCCTTCCTGCTGAACACACTGTAAGAATTAGTAAAAATTAAAAATCTGTACTGCTCCTTTCTCAGATCGAAAATTCCAAATTACTTTTAAAGCCTCTTAATTAATGTATCCCTCCAATAGCCTAGCCCTTATTATTGGCCTGATACCCATAATCCTTACTGCTTGACATAAAAGAATAAAACTCAGGAGACTTCAGTATAAGTGAGCTGAAATAACCCCAACCCATTTATTCTCAGACCCTCGTCCATCTACAAGTCAGTCTCCCCTATGATGCTGTCTCTGTATTCCTGGATGGAGTCTAGCAATCCTGGGTGTTCTCTAACCCAGGATCACAATTTATTTTGATTAGTTGCTTTTATTTTTTATACATACAGAAAAGTACACAAATCAGAATCATACAAATTGATGAATTTTCACAAAGTGAACACTTCTGCATAACCAGCAACCAAAGAACACAGCATTGCCACAGTTTCCAAAGCCCCCTTGTGCCTCCTTCAAATTACCCTGACAAGGGTAACTATTATGCTGATTAGGTGACTTCTAACATTGTATATCATTTTTGCTTCTTTTTTTCTTTGGAACTTTGTGTAAGTGGAAATCACAAAGAGTGATCTCTAAATCTATGAGATTCATCTCTACTATTCTGGGTAACCATAGTTTATTCACTCTAATTGCTGTGTAGTATGAATATACCATGATTTGTCTATTTTACTGTAGATACAGGTCCCCATCTACTACAATTAGTCAATCATGTCTGGGTCTGTGAATGCACATCAAATCGTTGTACCTTAAGTTTCTGGCAACGCTCCAATGACTCTCTGACAGCAGCCACAGAGATGCCTTGTCACCCCTTTTCCATGCCACTGATTCCCTAATTCTCTTAGGTCCAACAAATCACTGCTCCATGTGAGAATCAGGAAACTCATTTTTCCTGAGAACAATATAACCTTTCTACACCTGTCGATATTCTGATTTTGCCTTAGAAATTATTTTTGAAAATTCTATATTCCATCTGGTTTAGTTCCAGTCAACAAGTTTCATTAGAGTTTTATCTCTGTGCCATGAACTGTGCTGCTTGTTGGGCCATAAAATAAAGGAAGATATAGCCCTTCATCGGGGAGAGCTTGGAGTCTAGTAAACATGATATTACTTATTGTGACCTCCAGAAGCATATGTGCTATTCAAATTTCTCAGTAATGCAGCTCTAACTCCAAGGAAGAGTAAACTCATAACCCTGGGGCTAGGGGGGTATCAGGAAGTCTTATGTAGTCCCCCCAAATATGAAATGTCATTTAAGTATAGTGTATCATGAAAGTATGCATTATAATGTGATCACACCTGTTTTAATATTAAAAATATTTCCCTTCAGAACCATCAGTTAAAACAGACACTCCATGACAATGTGCCCTGTTTAACACTTGAATTTTAGCATCCCTATGAATCACTAATATTTTAAGCCACTGCAGATATCACCACTGAAATTTGAAAAGGACGAATCTAAACCTGTAAAAATTTACCACATAATAAAAGGAGATGAGGCACCTCAATCAATCTTGTAGATGATCCACAAAAACCTGGCCATACTGTGTTTTGATATGTCCTAATTTATTTGATCTACTTTTCCCAGGAGATAAATAATTCTTCAAATATTTTATTCTTTTTAAACAACCATGCATATCATAACAAGTATCTAAGGCTTTAAATCACAAACCTCAGTAAAACACAACCTGAAATTCTAGTGTCACTCATACATTTAATAACCAAAAAAGTAATACTCATGATTTTCCTAACAGTTTGAAAGTCAAAACAGACTCCTGGGAAGGCAGAGAAGCCTTTCATTTCCTACTCTTAATTCAAATCTTCTTAAAATTGTTTGAAGTCTTGGCACTGGTAGTGGCATTCCAATGTAGCTCATAAGGGGACCTTTTGGGAGGAACATTTATATGTAAAATACACTCTGTATATCAGCCAAAACACGTTAAGGACTTTGAGTCCTTAAAAAAGGACATCACCCAAATCACAAAGAAGAAAATTGATGACAGTGGCACAAGATGATCAGAACTAATGAAAAAATTCCTTCAGGTACTCTTATTTTGGGGCTTGCTGTGTCTTTTCTTTGCAAAGAGAAACATTATGTCTTCCACTCATTCATATGCACATCCTGGAGGCCCAGGGGTATGTACAATTAGGAGCTCTCAGAATACGGATGGGAATTAAAGCCTTAGAATCAAATGACATTATCTGGGCTAAAGAAGAGCTAAAGATGGGACAATGTGTGAGATCTGAGCTCCAGTCTGACCCAGTATAGAGATAGGAAAGAGGACAGGCTGAAAGGGAATCTTAGAAGAAGCAGCCTATGATGTAAGAGGAAAAATAAGAGTGTGGGGGAAAAAATATTTCAACAAAGGGTAATCAACCATTCCAAAGCTGCCAAAAGGCCAAATGAGATGAGATTTGAGAAGTGACCAATGGAATCAGCAAGATAAAGGCAATGGTAACCTTGACAAGTGTAGTTTCTAGGAGTAGGGAGGGCAGAAATGAATAGAGGAGAAGATGTATAGTGGAGATGCATAAAAGAGAATGCAGATAACACTTTGGGGGAGTTTGCTGTAAAGAAAAATGCACAAAGTTGATACTATCTAGAGCAGGTCTTTTTAAAGGTGAAATCTATTAGGCCATGTGTTTCTGCTGATGAGAATAATTTAGCAAGAAGAAGAAAATGGATGATTCAGAAGAGAAAGTGGTGAGTGCAGGCTTGAAGTTCTTAAGCAGATGACAGGTATGAGGTCTGGTACACGAGGTGTGTGAGGAGGGGAAATTGGACAAGAGCTCAGCATTTCCTCCTCTATGAAAGAAGAATCAGTAGAAGACATAGGCATTTGGCAGATTTGTCATTGGGAAGCTGGAACAATTTTCTTCTGATTGCTTCAATTTGTTTCAGTGAAATAAAAAAGGAGGTCATAAGCTAAGAAAGGAGGAAAGAGGGGTATTGAAATTCTAAGGAGGAAAAGTATAGATTTTACAGTTTGGATAACCTGTGGTGTTTTCCTTGTAGACCCCAAATGAGTAGGAAAAAGACATCCAATAATACTTTCAGAAATGCACAACAATGGAGAAGCGGCCTTGTTAAGAAAAACAACAGGCAGCATGGAGAGTAAACAAGGGGAACCCATTTTACCTAGGAGTGTAACTGGGGTGCAGAGAAGCTATGGAAGGCCTCTCAGATCCTGAGACCTAAAGTCTGAGCTTTGCTTTAGCTGAGATATGCCAGCAAAGCATGGAGGAAAGAGTAGGAGAATTTGACAAGTTAAAATAACTGAAAGAAGGCCAGTGTGGAGAGACTATGATGAGTGATGTGACAGGGCAGGAAATGAGTCTGTAGAAATTGGTGGAGGCCAGACCATGTAGGGTCTTCTGTGACATGTTAAGGATTTGGGTTTTTGTTTTAACGGTGTGAAGATCTTGGACTCTTTTTAGCAGTACGGTAACCTGATAAAACTGCCTATTACAATGGTTTATCTGGCTGCAGTGCAGAAAATAATGCAGAAGGGAAAACAGTACAATTAGGGGAAAAAACAGGCCACTGAGGTAAAGGAGAGTGTCTTAAACTAAGGTGGTGATAGCGAGATATAGAAATATTTTGGAACTGGAAATGACAGGGTTTGTCATATGAGATAGGCAAAGAGTGAAGGAAAGAGAGATGTCAAAGGTGAGTCATCAATGGTATGATATTGATGGTGGGGGGTGATATGTCATTTCCAAAAAAGGCAATTTGGGGAAGAAGCAAGATAGATCAGAGTGGGACAGGCAAGCAACAGGTAATCTAATGTGGGTCCTGTTGAACCTGAAATGCCTACATCACATTTACCCTCATACCAAGCCCCAGGCCCTTCTATCATATCCAAGTGAATCTGGAAATAAAAAGACTGGAGTCATTAGCGCTTGCTTGTGGAACTAAAGTGTTCTGTATTCAGAAATATTTTACTTCATGGTCCAAAGACAAATGAATAGGAAATGTTCATTACCCAAGTCAGAACCTAAAGAGTTTGGGTTAAGTAATGACCCATAGAACTGGAACCAGTGTTTACTACACTGAGATTTGGGAACTATTTTCATATAGTTCCCTTTTTGCTGAACAATTTCCAGTGATAAACTCTAGATGAGTTTATCATTCTATCTCAGGACATATGTGAAGGGAAAAATGATATTGCTCATAAAAGGCAAAAGACTCTATCATTGATAAAATTTGTCCCCCCTAAATGGAAAGAAAATTCAGATAAGGGAAGTCTTCATATACTAACTATTGATTTTCATCTTGACAATTTGACAGACAAGATACAAATAATTTGCTTTCAAAGCTGACTCCATTCTAAAACCTGTAACCAACAATCTGGCTAACTGGCTAAAACTATTAGTTAAAAAAGTAAATGTCCTCTCATTGCTAAATTTGACTGGCTTAGGAAAAAAAAGAAAGTAAATGAGCTTTCCACCCCATTCTCAGCATTTCCCATCATATTAACTGTATGAACATTTACATATATTGTTCAATAGTTGTGAAGCTCATTTTATTCTACAAAGGAAAATTTGACTAAGGAAGGAAAGTCAGTTAAATTTTCTTAGATTTTTCCCTTCACATATGTCCTGAGATAGAATGATAAACTCATCTAGAGTTTATCACTGGAAATTGTTCAGCAAAAAGGGAACTATATGAAAATTACTCCAATGGAGACAAATGGTTGAAAAATAGTACCAGGATACAATACATGAGTTCTAGATATTTTGTTGATTCAATGTGGTATGGTATAAATAGACTTTATTGATAAATTAGATATTTATGTATGTGTATATAAATATAGCTATTTGGAAAGAGCTTTGTCAAGTATGAAATTAACAGAACATATCTCATTTCTTAATATTCTTAGCACATTAGTGTACACAGTGCCTTTTTAACATAGCTGTCCCACACAGAAACATTTAAAAACTTTAAAAGTACATCTGCTAATGTGGTCATAGCAGTGTGTTCAGCCTGTTCTTTGAAATGAAGTGTCAACCATCACCACAGTTCTTAGAACTGAGATGTTAAGAAGCTGTGGTGAGAAGAATGGGCTCATTGTGGGCTGCTGATAGTACAGACTCCTGCAAATGTCTCATTGTATTTCTGAGCCTTGCCAGTGACCCATGCCTAATGGATTATGAAGAGCATTTTGAAGACCTCTTTTCCTAAATGTCACTGACTCTCAAGACCTTGTCAAAAAGCACCAGTGAGCTGGGCACAGTTGTTCATGCCTGTAATCCTAGCACTCTGGGAGGCCGAGGCAGGAGGACTGCTTGATGTTAGGAGTTTGAGACCAGCCTGAACAAGAGCAAGACCTCATCTCTACCTGTAGTCCCAGCTTCTCAGGAGGCTGAGGCAGGAGGATTACTTGAGCCCAGGAACTTGAGACTGCAGTGAGCTTTGATGATGCCACTGCACTCTACCCAGGTTGACAGACAGAGACTCTGTCTCAAAAAAAAAAAAAAGAAAAGAAAAATCACCAGTGGTTGCCATGATAACATCCCCCCAAGTGTCCCTTCCCCAATGCAACCTTCAAATGCATTTGAAGGCTTTTGAAAACAGGCAGCAAAATTCAAGGGGAATTCAACACTGTACATCTGAGCTTTAAAAAAGATAATAAACCTGAAATAATATTTGAGAAATGGGTGTTTCACGGTAGAAAGAGTAAGCTATATAAGAGTTCCATGTTTATCCAATTGGAATGACATAATAGCTAACAGTGATAGAACACTTGCTAAGTGTCAGACTGTGACAAATGCCTTAAATTTGTATCTCATTTAATTTTTGCAACTCTCCTATAAGACCATTATCATTCTCATTTTATAGATGAAGCCCTCAGAGATGCCAAGAGACATTCCTCATTTAGTAAATGGCAAAATGGTGATTCAAACCCAGGTTTCTCTGGTTCCAAAAGGTGAGCCTGTAAGCACCCTCCAAGGTCCCCATGTGCCATTATATGGAAATCTACAAACTCAAAAAAGTTTCCTAGCACTCTAGGAGTCCAAGTCAGGAGGATTGCTCAAGGTCGGGAGTTCAAGACCAGACTGAGCAAGAGTGAGACCCCTGCCTCTACTAAAAATAGAAAGAAATTAGCTGGACAACCAGAAATATATAGAAAAATTATCCAGGCATGGTGGCACATGCCTGTAGTCCCAGATACTCAGGAGGCTAAGACAGAAGGATTGCTCGAGCCTGGGAATTTGAGGTTGCTGTGAGCTAGGCCGACACCACGGCATTCTAGCCCAGGCAACAGAGCCAGACTCCATCTCAAAAAAAAAAAAAAAAGTTTCCAAAAGTCCATTGGGAATCATTTTTCTCCCAAAAAAGAAATTTTGGAGTTGAAAGAATTAGATATGCATCCCATCTCTGCCATTTGTGCTTGGTGTGATCTTGGGCAAGTTATTTAACACTTGAGTGTGGTTATGAGAAAATCAGGTGAATGACATCATCTCCATTTTCAGATGAGCACACTGATTAAAAGCAAGCTTGGGTGTGACTATACTGCAAGATTGTTGATCGCTTTATTTAGAGAGACCTAAAAAAAATGTGGTGCTAAATTTTACTCAGTATAATCTAGATAACAAGAATGAATAAACAGTAGTCCTTGCTTATCCACAGGGGTTATGGTTCAAGACCCCCTGTGGATGCCTGAACCTGTGGATAGTACTGAACCCTATACACTGTATATACTATGTTTTTTCCTATCCATACATACATATGATAAAGTTTAATTTACAAATTAGGCACAGTAAGAGAATAGAACAATTATAACAATATACTGTAATAAAAGTTATGTGAATGTTCTCTCTCTCTCTCTCAAAATATCTTATTGTATGTAATATTTTCGGATGCAGTTGACCTCAGGGAATTGAAACAATGAGTAAGTGAAATCACAGAAAGTGAATTCTCAGATAAGGGGGGACTACTGTGCCAATATGAGTTTATTGTGTAATTGTCTTGGAGGGATCCCAGGTTCAAACTACATCCCCAGTTCTTCCTTCCTTTCCTCCTCTCTTCCTTCCTTCCTTCCCTCCTTTCTTCCTTTTACTAATATTAGTTTCATAAAATTGATGTGATTATGCTTAATTCATATCTGAATTGTTGGGGTTTTTTCCTAAGCCTGACTAATAGAAAAACAGGAAAGCCAAATCCTTATTATTTAAAACATAGTTATTGAAAATTTAGTTATTGTTACTTTTTGAGATTAAATTTTTCAAGACCTATAATCAAAGGACAAAAATAAAATAAGACAATATACAAAAGGTTTTTGGATGATGGTGTCTACCACTCCCCCTATATAAAAATTGCACCATGTGTCTTTTTCCACCTTCTATGTGTGCTTCTGTGTGTGTGTGTGTGTGTGTGCACACTTACATGCTCATGGGCCTTTCTCCAACCTTTACTTTTATGCACACTTTTGTTATGAAACAAAAACTTTCATTAAATTCATTCATCTTTTGGATTAGCCAAAGGAGAGCTCTGTAGACATTAATGCAGCATAAAAAATCAATACATCACAATTAGTAAAATGCAATTGGAAAGCATCCTGGCTTTTATTTTATTTTATTTTTACTCAGACACATTCAGTTTGTTTAAAAAGAGAATAATTTTGCTATGCATTCCATCAGCCAGAATTCTTGAACCAATGAAGCCAATGGACACTAATGAAAAGGCATTTTTCATGTCCGTTACATTTGACACCAAGCTGCGTAATGAATTACATTTGGAGTTTACCTTAGAGTTGATTAAATATTTAACATTTGGAACAAAAATATAGCTACTTTTGGTAGGTTAAGGGTGATCAATAAAATGGCTTCTAGCAACCAGTTCTAGAAGTGCATTATAAGAAGCACCATTAAATATTATCTAACCCAACCAACCCATAGTTTAGGCTAGAAAACTGAGACCCAATAGAGCAGGTGGCATACTCAAAGTCAGCCAGGTATTATAGATTTTGATCTGCCACTTCTTTTAGCTGGATACTAGACTCCTTCTGAGAAGCAGAAAATGGAACTTTTTCTTGTAGGATAGTCAAATCCTAATTTTCAGAGATTGGCCCTCTTTTTGAACAGGTATAGATTTTGCACCTGATCTCAGTGTACACGTATTTCTGTCAATCCCAAATGAAGTTTCTGCTCTAAAGGAAAGATCTGGATTTTAGCTGCTGCTGTGGGTACTGCAGGGGTTAAGTGCCAACACGATGAGTGCAAGACTTATTCTTGAAGTTGCCAGTTTCAGCTAATTGCAGATGTAAACAATATGACACCAATTTCAAAAAGAACAGCATATTGCAATGAAACCACAAAATGTGTTCATTGTGCTTCCTCCCTATCTTCTGAACCAAAAGCTAAAAGCTGCTTTTTGCTTGCATTTTCTAAAAATGTGTAGAAATGGAATCAAATAATAGGTACTCTATTTTGGTCTGACTTCTGTAATTCAACATAAATTATTTTGAGATTCAGCCATGTTGTTGAACATATCAGTAGTTTGTTCCTTTTTTCTTGTTGAATTTATAAGGACATAGAAAAATTAACTTAAGATGAGCCACAGACCTCAACGCTAACCTATAAAACTTCTAAAAGAAAACACAGGAGAAAACCATAGGGGCCTTCAGTTAGGATATACCTTGAATAGGATAAATAAAGCATGAATTATTTTAAAAATCTATAAACTATAGATTAAACTATAATCTATAAATCTAAAATCTACATCAAAATTAAAAACTTTTGCTCTTCAAAAGACACTGTTACAAACACCACATGTTCTCACTATAAGTGGGAGCTAAACGATGGGTATGCATGGTCATAAAGTGGTGTAAAGGACATTGGAAACTAAGAAGAGGGGATGGTGGAAGGGAGATGAGGGATAAAAACTTATCTATCGGGTACAATGTACACTATTCTGGTGATCGGCACACTAAAAGTCCTGACTTTAGCATTATACCATTCATCCATGTAACAAGAACATTTATACCCCCTAATATTTTGAAATAAAAATTATAAAAACTAAATAAACTTTTTAAAAAGAAAACCATATAGAACAAATATGTAACCAGAATTATTTAACACAAAACAAACACTCATATTCTTTAAAGAAAGAAAAGAAAATGAAAATGAAAAGACAAGCCACAGATGGTGATGAAATCATCACAACACATATATCAGACTAAGAATTTACACGCAGGATAGATATAGAACTCAATAAGACGAACAACAGTCCAGGGACTGGCCCCACTTGCTGACTCTTTGCAGACCCCTTGCCAGAGAACCCTGCCTCACTTCTACTTCCTTCTTTCTCCTTGTCTTTGCCCTTGAACTGCTTTGCCTGCATCTCTCCTGGAATCTGCTCTTGTGATCTCTTCAGCTACAGGATTTGATTTACTCATAGTATCTGCTATGTTTTAAATGAATCCCCTCCAAAATTCAGGTGTTACCAATGCAATATTGTTAAGAGATGGGAACTGTAAGAGGTGATTAAGCCATAAGGGCTCCTCCCTCATGAATGGGATTAAGGCCCTCATTAAAGAGTCTTCATGCAGCATTCAGTTAGCTTGTTTTTCCTCTCTCTTCCATGTGAGAGCACAGCACTCTTCCCCAAGAGGATGCAGCCCTCACCAGATAACTAAACCCACTCTTGCCCTGATCTTGGACTTCCCAGCCTCTGGAACTATGAGAAATAAATTTCTACTCTACCAGCCTATGGCATTCTTCTATAGCAGCACCAAAACAGACTAAGATAGTATTTGTAAACTGAGTCTCTTTATCATCCCTAGGCTGAAATTATGCTAACAGATATATATCTCATTTATGATTGCAGACTACAGCAGTCACATTCTCTTGGGCTACATATAATTAAATAGCAGCTGCAGTGGACAGTCCTGTGTGGGCTTGGGCTAACCTCATAGGCAGCATCTTGCTTCAAGATGCACTATGTTCTCTGTCTACCCTTGAGATTCTCAAATCCTTGGGTTGCTTCTTGCCCTACATAAAAGTGCAGGTAAGTTAATGTTCCCCACTCCTCAAGACAACCCTCAACCAATGCAGGATGAGATCTGTAGATGAATGCTCTGACATCCTTCCCTTCTGATGAAAACTTCTGAGAGGTATTCTGGAATCTTCTCAGGCGTTCCCAGCAGAATTGAACCTCCATCACCCACAGCACTGACCTGGATAACACTTGCAGTGATTTTCCTCATTCCCTATCTCTTTCTCCTCACTCCCTCATTCCTACTTCCTGCTTCCCAAAGAAACTATCCCCTCAAGTTCATGTCTGAGCTTCTGTTGGAAGAATCTAAACTACATGGCCCCTGACAAATACGTCAGACTCAATTCCAAGAAGCAACATGTATGTTCAAGAAACAATGCCATGTGTGTCACTCACATTAATTCAGTTGAAATGTTTGTGAGAACATAAAGGGGGTTTGTAGGTCCAGATGATGGTTCTGGAAAGGAATTTGAAGAAGAGAGCTGAATAAGAAGGACTAGGCTTTTTATTTCTCTGTTTCTAATAAACTTTAATAGGCACCATTTCAGCTACTTGAAAAGCTAGCCTTTGCCTCTTGGTTTAATGCTTATAAAAAGTTTTGGTTCTTGTCCTGGAAGACAGAGCTACTGGTTCCAGCTGTAATAACAATGTGACTTCATGACCCTCCTGAGTTTCAACTTGAGAACTCCCTAGGAAAACAGTCTACCTCCTAGCAAACACTATGGAGCCTAACATTACCAATTTGCTGATTCATTTAGTATCCATAATTGGAATGAGATAGTCACAGATATTCCAGATTTTGTTTTTTATTTGATTTTATTTTTAACACATTTATGGCTTTGCTTTTTTCAGAACTTATTGAAAATAAAATGCACTTATTTCTTCATTCTGCAGCAGGAGCTTAGAAGAAAACAGAACACCATGAAGGTCTTAAAACCCTAGTTTCCTGAAGATGTGTTGCCCTCCTTTCATTCACCTTACAGCAAGAGGGGAAATAAGCCTTTGATGGGGTAGAAAACACACATCTAGAAACAGAAATCGAATCCATTTTCCAAGGCTCCATTCAGACACTGCCCTCACGGTGAAACCTTCTTGGATCCCCCCTTGACAATCCCAGCACTCTTTGCTCACTTTTATAATCCACTCTTTCTCTATCCCAACAAAAGAACAAGGCCATGCCTGGTGGAAAGGATATTTGATTTCACTGCTTCCTGCAATCCCTTTATAATAATGCTTTCCATGAGCTCAGGAGATATTTTTAATCAGAAATCCTATTTTCTGGGACTCAGACACCTTAGTTCCAGATAATATCTCTTACGTTAACTTAAAGCATGACTTTGAGCAAGTTCTCTCTCCTCATAATATAGGAAAGAATCCCCTTCCAGATCTAATAGTCTGTGTATGTGGCTTTAAGGATAATAAGGGCTTTCACCATGCTAGCAGATCACAGGACAAATATTCAAATACACAGGTTTATTTTGATATTTATAATCAACATACTTTAACAAAGTATTTGTTAAGTGGTACCCTGGGCAAGACATCAACATTCCTTTTGCCTCAGTGTCTCCCTTTTATAAAACAGTCATTATAGAACATAATGAGGATGAAATGTGAACAGCATTTCTCCAAATGAGTTAGCTACCCAGTGATGGCAAATTATCTTCACCAACAGGTAGAAGAAGTTTCTAAGAAGCAACTTAATTAGGGCAATGTTTAGAGACAGAAATTCTAAAAATGGTGACATTTCGAAAGAGGGGGTATCTTTAGCAAAAAACAGGGAATGTTTGTGGCAACTGTGGACGCTGGTGTATATTTTAAACTGTTGAGTATTTAGTCATTATTTTTTAGGGTTATTGTGATTGTAGACTATTAGAAACAGTGCAAGTGTTAAGCAAGGGCCAAAGCGATGTCAGCACTGTATTTTATCATTGCTCAAAGTTATAGTATTTGGAGGACCTTTAAGAGGCGCACCAAATAGTTACTCGTAGCTGCTTCTCAGGCTTACTCTGTTTCCTACCAATGCCCTGTTACTCACTAATGAGTCAGTGAGAATCCATGAAGTCATAGTGAATGTGGCTAAAAAGCACAAATTCACATCCCAGATGTTGATCACTAAGTAAATCTTTTATCACTCAATTCTATCTGTTAAATACTGTGCCTCTAATTCTGAAGTGCCATGGCTCACTAGGTTTGAATGGGCAGTGAAAATTCTTATATTTGAGGAGAGAAATGTGTGTGTGAATCTGAATTTTACTCTTCTATGTATTCTAAATACCTGGAATCACCAGAGAATATTCTAGATGTCATTTTAACTCCAGAAGAATTAATTATGCCCAGGGAATTAAAACAACCCAAGTTCAAACACAGAGAAACACACACATACACAATCTCAGTAAATCTAAATCAATGAGGCAAATGGGTGAAGAAGAAGGACTACAGGCTTCAAAATAAAGCAGACTCTGGTTAGAATTCCGGCTTGCCATCCGCTTAGTATGGTTGAGAGTCTTGTTTCTAGCATCCTGCAACCCTAGGTTTAGATCCTGACTCAACCATTTATAAGTTCTGTGATTTGGGAGAAATTACCTCTCTTTGTCTCTAGTATTTCATTGCAAAATCAGGCAAAAACAGTGCCTATCTCATAGGGTTGTTCTGAATATTAAGTGATACAACACATGCAAAGAGCTTGGGAGAGTGCCTAGCACATAATTAGTACTCAATTAAATAGTGGCTATTGTTGTCATTATTGTTATTATCATCATCATCATTAACTAGTTACATATCCCTATGCAAATTCCTATTTTCCCTATGCCTCAGTTTTCCCTTCTATAAAATAGGTATAAGATTAGCATAAGAATCAAATGAGACAGTAGTGAGGAATCCTCTAGGACAATGCCTGGAAAGGAGGCCCTGGCTCAGCCATATGGTGGAATGTCAGCTGAGTGTCCCAAGTTTAATGGTCACTAGTCAAGAAACATTACACACTTTGAAGCAACCGAAGGTGGTAAGGCCTGGAGTAGTAGCCAGCGTTATTTATTGTCAAGGCCAGCACATTTATCAACTCTCCTCATTAAAATTTGCCAATTAATGAGCAGTGGCATACCCCTCAGCAAAGGTCAGCAGCAACCTAAGCAAACTTATCAAAAATTCAAAGAGGTGCAGAGTTTGGGAAAAGTTCATTCTTCCCTTAATTAACGGATCTAATTACAATCCTGACATAACAAAATGCAAAATGTGCTCTTCAAAAGACACCGAGTCAAAGGTTTAACAGCCCAGATAACCTTCTCCTTTGGTACAGGCTAACCCAAATGTAGGGGAGGGGGGAGGAGGGAATCTTAGCGTATAGTCAACAGGGTTGACGAAAGGGCTTTTCAAGAAATTAAAGCTTAGTAGCACATCAGAATCCCAGAGCAACAAAGGAATTGAGAGGGAATAAAAACACTCCCACATCCTGGGATCTGGGTGAACACAGAGTCAAGGCTTTCACTAATCTCCCTTCTAAGCAGACGTCAAGCTATTTATTTGGTGACCTTTCCTGGCTAGTTATGAACAGCACTTTAACATCCTAAAGAGTCTGGATCTGTAATTGTTGCCTCATTTAGATAAAACCTGAAGTGCAATAAGACAGAATGGTTATGCTGTGATTAAGTTGTTACTGAAATGGCAGGTCCGGAATCACAAACCAGATACCACTAACCAAAGGCTTAGAGAAAAGGCAGCCTGACTTCCAGCTCGGGAAGCCAGCGTCTTAAGAGGGGAAGTTCAGTCTGTTTCATGACCTAGGATCAGTTTCACAGGAGACTTCAAAAACTCTGGCAACTTCAGGTTTTGCCTCATTACATGAAAGTGAATGAACGAAAATGACAGGAACCATTAAATTTCAGTGCTTCCCACCAGTTTCAAGGGCATTCAAAACTTTTAGTCAGCAAGAGGCTTTTCCCGTTACAGGGTCTTAAGAACTTCTTCAGAAGTTCCTAAGTGAGAAACCTACTCCCAGATTAGGATAAACATATCACAGAATATCACTTATCTGAAAGAGGAAACTGATGCTCAGAGAGAAGAAATGATACAGAGAAAGGTAATAGTAGAGGACTCTGCAGTCCACCCTCAGGGTCATATGTGGTATTTCTACCTATTTAATTATTTAATTGTTCAATAAATATTTAATGAGTATCTTGCATGTGTTGGGCCTTGTTTAGTCACCAGGACATGGTTGAGTGTCCAAGCAGGCATGACCCTAGCTGTCACAGACCTTGTATTCTAGCTAAGGAAGATAGACAATAAACCAACAAATAAAGATGCAAGAAAAATGCATCTAGGATCAGTGTTCACAGAGAATTAGAATAAAGGGATGTGATAGTGACTGGGTAACTATAATGGTTGGAACAACCAGGGAAGCTCTCCTTGGGAGGTGACATTTCAGCTGAGACTTTTATGACATGTAGGGCTATCCACGTGAGACCCAGTGGGAGGCATAAAAGCACAAGGAATGGTTGCTGCAAAGGTGTAAGGCTGCCGAAAACCAACAAAAAACCCAGAGTGTCTAGAACCAAGGAAGAAAGGAGCGTGGTAGGAGATGAGGGAGGAGCAGCCAACCGTGGGTAGATAATACAGGACTCCGCACATCCATGACAGGGTGTATGAATTTTATTACAAGTGAAATAGAAGCCACTGGAGGGTTTTAAGTAGAGGAGTGATCTGAATTCTCATTAAAAGATCAATCTGGTAGATGTGTGGAAAGTGGATTAAAGGGGATGGGAGAGGAAGTGTAGAATTCAGAAAGAAGGTTGCAGCAGGTGACCAGGGGAGAGATGAGAATGGGGGCGGCAGTGGAAACAAAGACGGGTTTTGGAGGTAGAGTCAACAGAACTTACATGTGAATTGACTAAATATGGGAGGATGCTAGAATAGGGTCTCTATTAGCAAAAAAAAGAAAAAAATAGTGGGAGGAAACGAGAATACAGAGGAGGGCTATGTCACTGGTGGGTTTTTAGCTTGAGCAGTTGGACTGTTATTGAGGATGAGAAAAATAGGCCGTGGGAAAGCAAACGTGGGAGTTAGAAATAGTTCTTTTTGGCCAAATTTAGATGTCTATAAGATACCATGTGAGATACCAGCTAGACGATTGGATATAGAAATACACAAATCTGGGATTCTGGGAAGATGTTTGGAATAGAGGCGTCAGATTGGGAGTTACAACATTAGAGCTGTTCTTCAAATTCCCGGGATTGGATGGGGTCACCCAGGCAAAAGGGAGAACGTCTCCAAAGGAGCAATCCACTCCGCTCCTCTCCAGGAGGAGTTCTGCGCCTTTTTCTGTCACACACAGCAGTTCTGTGACAGTGCTTGAAAATAACAAAGGAAGTGCGGCGTCTCTCGGCGTCCTTGGACGCAGCGTGTTTGGAGTCGGTGCCTCTTCTCTGTAATCAAAAAGCCCTCAGAGGTGAGGCGCGGAGACGCACATCTCCTGTGATGTGCGGCAGAGTGAACCCAGGTCCCTCACTCGAGTCCTTCATAAAGAAAAAAAAACAATCTGCTTCCACAAAACTGTAGAGTTTTCCTTACTAAGTCACATAAGGAGGAAAAAAAGCAGCCGCACCTCTTCCCTCGGAGCCGGGACGAGGCTGCCCCCTTGTGCCCACGAACTTTCACGACCCGCTCAACAATCCAAAATCAACGTTTAAAAGTTGCAGCACGCACAGCTGCCTTCAGTTCCTCTTAACTATTTTCCTTTAAAAAAAAAAAAAAGCACCATTTTCTAGAAATCAATTCCAAGGGTCTTCATTACATGGAAAACCAAAGAAATGGGAAAATTAGGATGGCTTTGACCACCACCACCACATCAAAAAGTGAGCTTTTTAGAAACGTGTCTTTCCTTATCACACAAGGTATAATTCACAAGGTATAATGATGGCTTAACAGATTTAGATACCTGGCGTTCCTTTAAGATGCCTTAGGGCGTATGATCTTGAGGTGACATGATGTGAGACTGATTAACTAGTGTCTTGATGTGGGCTCCCCTGAAAGCAGAACCTGAGAGGAGTTGAATGCAGATGATGTCAGGCACAGGAGTGTGGAAAGGCAGGAATAAAACAGAGAAGGAGGAAAAACCAGACATGGGTTATTGAACTGTTTACTTCTGGGTCAAAGAAAACTCAGCCCCACCAGGGAACTTCTGAGAACCCATGTAAAATTGTTCAGCTGAAGGACAAAAGTCTGGTACCTTTTTCAACCAACTCTCCTTCCTTGTTGAAGGATCACACTCTTGCACATCTGGGCTGAGGCAGCTGACTGTCCTTAGGTGGCTTTCAAAAAAGTTCTGAGGCAAAAAGTCAGAAAGAGACCATGACATATATGCTTGAGGTGGGATGGGAACGGAAACAGGAATTGTCTACCTAAGCTGGGCTGACAAAGATGGGTCGAGGGGCCCGGGCGTGGTGGCTCACGCCTGTAATCCTAGCACTCTGGGAGGCCGAGGCGGGTGGATTGCTCAACATCAGGAGTTCAAAACCAGCCTGAGCAAGAGTGAGACCCTGTCTCTTCTAAAAATAGAAAGAAATTAATTGGTCAACTAAAAATATATAGAAAAAATTAGCCGGGCATGGTGGCCCATGCCTGTAGTTCCAGCTACTCAGGAGGCTGAGGCAGGAGGATCGCCTGAGCCCAGGAGTTTGAGGTTGCTGTGAGCTAGGCTGACGTCATGGCACTCTAGCCCGAGCAACAGAGTGAGACTCTGTCTCAAAAAAAAAACGATGGGTCAAGGGGATGGGGATGTGGCCCTGGACATGACCAGCATCTACATCCTCCAGGAAGAGTGTCACGCTGAATAATTTAGGGAAGCCTTGTTCTGTAGAGAAC
>CAUYMX010040558.1:0-31049 GCA_963573855.1 Lepilemur septentrionalis
TTTTTGAAGACAGAGTTTCACTCTGTTGCCCAGGCTAGAGTGCTGTGGCATCAGCCTAGCTCACAGCAACCTCAAACTCCTGGGCTCAAGCGATCCTTCTGCCTCAGCCTCCCGAGTAGCTGGGACTACAGGCATGCGCCACCATGCCCGTCTAACTTTTTCTATATATTTTTAGTTGTCCAGCCAATTTCTTTCTATTTTTAGTAGAGACAGGGTCTCAAACTCCTGAGCTCAAATGATCCTCCCGCCTCGGCCTCCCAGAGTGCTAGGATTAAAGGCATGAGCCACCGCACCTGGCCTCAATGTGGTAGTTTTAAATAGGCCCACAAATTAACTCTCCCTTCAAAAGGTGGATATTAATTCCCCTCCCCTTATGTATGGGCTGGATTTAATAACTGGTTAGTAAGAGATAGAGTGTGATAGAAAAATGATGGTTTGTGAATTCTGAGAAAATATATTTAACTTTAACCTAGCATTCACCAAATTAGGACCCTTTTTATGCATAACATCCATCAGCACACTTTGGAAAATTCTAATTTGTATTCTTAGAGATTCATGGAATGTCAGCAACTCTCTTGCCCAGAACTTTCAATTTACAGATGAAGAAACTGAGGCCTAGGGGGTGGTGACAGCTTTCGTATTGTTTGTTTGTTGGCATGTGTATTTGGTTTTTAGTGGGCACCTTCTCCATACAAGGCCCTGGCACAGCTCTGGCATGCAGAGGGGAGACATGGTCACCACCTCCACAGAGTTCCAGGTCCAGGTCACACTGCTCTTTAGTGGATGAGCTGGGGTACAATTCCTGGGATCCTGCCCATAAGCCCACTGTCTTCCTCCATGCTAGTTTTTCTAGGTGCCAATTTCTCTAGGCCTCAGACCCTTTCAACACTTACCTTTTCCCCAATTAGTTCCACCTCCAACACAGGAATCACTGACTGATGTTTCTCTGTGAGCAACAAGTTAAAAGACTTCTGAGACAGCAGCATATTTTTCTTTCCAGAAGGAGGAAGTTGGGAGGTGACAGAACTTAAAAACCTTCCCCCATAATTTAGTTTGGTGCTCCCTGGGAAGACCTGTCTGAAGTTACCACTCTGTTCCTTCTCCAACCACATAAAGGCATGGGGTGGGGGTGGGGGCCATAGGGAACCCTGAGTCTGCATCTGGGCAACAAAAGGCATCAAAGACAGGTCAGGGGCCTAGGGCCCATTTGAAAGGGTGTCCACGGGACGCTCATAAAACAATTCTTGGTGGATTTGGGTCTCAGCCTGCCACCCCACTCCAAATCTTTAGTTACTGTCAAAAGGAATGGGGAAGCTTCCTGAGGATGCAGGGTGCCACCGTGTAGGGAACCTCTGTGCCACTCCCTCCCCTGCCACCCTGACTCTAACTGAAGTGAAGGTCCTCTGCGCAGTAGATGAAGAACTGTAAATAAGCCATGTGGATCGGAAGTGCTGTTGACTTGAAGATCTGAACTTCGGTGTCATCGGCCTTATAGGGCAGCTTTTGATCTACCTGGAGAGACCAGAGAGCTGATGAAGTCAGGGCCGTGGGAGGTCACAGCCAAGTCCACCAGATCTTGCTTCCCCAAGCTCCCACTTGCTGCAGGGGGAGTGGAACAACCCTGCAGTGACACAGCAGACAAAGGAGCGATGTGAAGGTCAGTGGCCAGTTTGAGAGCTGGCAGATGCCCCCAGGAAGCAGCCAGGGTAGGAAATATTACTGGGGTGTTGGGGAGGGGCAGCCTCACCGGTGCCTGGTCTCCCACACCGAGAACAGAGATGGTGACTTTCAGGTAGCCTGTCACACCACTGCCAGGTTTATTTGGCTGGCAGAGGCCTAACCATTTCCTCAGGAGTGAGTGATCTGGAGAGGCAGGGGGCAGTGGGAGAAGAGCCCACCAGTCTTTGTTTCAGGAGGAGAAGGAGATCTCCTTTCTCATGTATTCCAATTCCCACCCAGCACAGAGGAAAATGGGAGTCACTCCGACCACGAAGCAGTGAGAGTGTACCCCCAAGGCTGCCAACTGTGGCCTCTAGGAAGAGGGACCCCCTTTCTATCCTGGGAACCTACTGTTGTTACTGGTCCTGGTCTGGAACCAGACACTATGGAGGCAAGCATCTTTCCCAACCCGAATCCAAATCTCAAACTTGTACGTATGCTATGGCCGGATCGTGGTGGAAACCTCCACTGAAACTTCAGTCTCCCTGTACTGGCCTCAAAAAATAGAAATCCAACCTGGGCTTGCAATAAAAGGGTAGCATTTGACCCAAAGGGATACCCTGAGTTTTTCAGAGAAAGATGCTATTGTTATAAAGTAAGATAAAATGCTATAAAATACAGTAAAATTTTATCGAGTACAGAAAATAATTTGTACCCGCTACTACTCCCCCCACCAATATGTTGAATATATGGAGATTTTGAGGTGTTTTGACCTTTGGCTACATTTTTCTCAGAAGACATATATGTTTTCAACAATGTTACCTACCTGGAGAATGGTAGACAAATCCAATATCTGTCTGAAAAGACAAGAATTGGGTGAGGATTAGTTAGGGCCTCCAGCCAAGATTTGTAATACCAACTAACTCAGTGACAACACTAGCTACCAGTGCTTGAGCATGTTCTCTGCTCTAACTCCTTTAATCTTTACAGCAACCTGGAAGGTAGGTCCATTATCACCTCCACTCTGCAGAGGAGGATACTGAGTTTGAGAGAAGTGCACAAAATCTTACAGCTAGGACGTGAGAAAGCCTTCATGGAAAAGATCCTTAATGCTATGCTGCACCACCTGCCTGGCCAACACAGCCTTGACTCTTCCCTATCCCTGGGTGAGGGGAGGGCGTCGCCCATCCTGGGGGAAAAGCATGGCCAAGATAGGAGTTGGCAAAGAGAGCATGGGTTTTCCCTTTCCCGGGGGAGATGGTTTCTGATGAAAGCCTGAGGTATGTGGTGCAGGATTGGAGGTGATATGTGTAGGGCAAGGCGCCACAGAGCATTCTGGCGACCCTTGTAACCCACATCTGAAGGTGCCATAGATCAATCCCAACATTCTGTATGTAAGCCTACTCTAAAACTCAGTCACCCCTTTGGGTTAGGTAGGAAAAAACTTGTTAGATACAACAACAAAAGTACAGTCCTAAATAGAAAAGCTTGATAAATTGCACTTCATCAAAATGAAAAACATCTGCTCTTTGAAAGACACTGTTAAGAAAATGAAAGGGCAGTCATATACCAGGAGAAAATATTGGCAAATCATATACCAATAGTTAGAAAACAACCCAATGAAAATGAGCAAAAGATTTGAACAGACACTTCACCAAAGAAGACATAGATGACAAGCACATGATAAGATACTCAACATCATCAGTCATCAGGGAAGTGTAAATTAAAATCATAACGAGATACCACCACACACCTTTAGAATGGCTAAAATAAAAAAGAAGGACTATCTCAAGTGTTGTTGAGACTGTGGAGCAACAGAAACTCTAGTACACTGCTGGTGGGCGTAGAAAAATGGTACCTGTTTAGGATTTTCTTTAAAAGGTTAAACATAGACCTACCACACAATTTAGTCATTCTGCTTCTACATGTTTAGCCAAGAAAAATCAAAGCATATGTGCACACTAAGATTTGGACATAAATGTTTAAGCAGCTTCATTGTAACAGACAAAAACTGGACACTATCTAAATGTCCATCAGCAAGGGATGGAGAAGCCGACTGTGGTGCATCCATGCAATGGAATAGCACCCGGCAATAAAAGGGAATGAACTACTGATACACAAAGCAACATAGATGAGTCTTAGAATAATTATGCTGAATGAAAGAAGCCAGACAAAAAAGGGCACATACTGTATGATTCCATTTATATGAAACTCAATGAAATGCAAGCTAATCTATAGAAAAAGAAATCAGATCGGTGGGTGCCTGGGAGGGGGCTGGATGGGAATGTGAGGGAGGGATTACCAAGGGCACAAGGCAACATTTGGGAGTGACAGATGTGATAGATGTATTCATTATCTTGATTGTGATGTTGTTTTCATGAATGTGTACATATTTTTAAATGCATCAAATTGTATATTTTAAATATGTGCAATTCATTGTATGTCAATTGTACTTCAATAAAGCTGTAAAAAAACAATGCAGAATAAAATCTCAGACACCCCTAATGAAGCAACTGATCTAGGTAGTGGCCATCAATAGCTGTTAACAACATAAAAAGAGAGCCCAACATGCATTCTGTGCCTACTGCTAAAGTCACTTTGCCAAATAATTGACCCAAGTCTGACCTAGGCTTTAGATAGGAAAAAGGGAGAGGGGCATGCAAAATGATCCCCTGGAGATGAATCCAGACTGGGGAAAATGCTATACAGGTCCAACTAGCCAGTTTCCTTAACAAATAAACTGTAAGTTAAAAAAAAAAAAGGCAGAGAGTATCAACAGAATAAAAAAGACTTAAAATGCATATTAATCAACTACAATAAATGAGCCTGGTTTCCATCGTCATTTGAACAAACTAAAAGAAATTTGTAAGACAATTAGAGGAATCTGAATGCTGACTAGATAGTTAATGCTATCCAGGAATTATAAAGGTTTTTAGATGTGGTAATTGTATTGTGGTTATGCTTAATAAAAATCTTTACGTTTTAGAGATATGTAGTGAAATATTTAAAGATAAAATGATACGATGCCTGAGATTTGATGCAAAATAATCCAGTGGAGAAGGGGAAGGAGGCTGAGTGTAGGTACAACATCATTAACCATGAATTGATGAAGTTGAGTGATGAGTTATGTGGGAGCTCATGATGCTATTTTCTCCAATTTTGTGTATGTTTGGAATTTTCCAAAATAAAAAATAATATTATGCCTAATATTTTAAAAATTAGTTTAGCAAAGCTCAGTTTTTCTCTGACTTCTACAACTTATTCAACAGTTTGTTTTTGGTCATTGTCTGGAAATTGTGCAGTGGCCTTTGTCAAAAGCACAACATTTTTTTACCTCCTATCATCTAACCTCTCTAGAATCTTTTCTTTTCTTCTCTAGAGACAGGGTCTCGCTATGTTGCCCAGGCTGGACTCAAACTCCTGGCTCAAGTGATCCTCCCTTCTTAGCCTCCCCTAGTAGCTGACATATGCCATAATGTCCACTTAACCTCTTTAGATCTTAATTTCTAAATCTGGACTGCTTCTGTAACCACATCAGACCAATCTGATTCAACTTTTATGTAACAAAGTTGTGAGTTTTCCAGTTGCCAACAGACCCCTCCCAGGTTGAACGTCCCTCTAACCTTCTAAGCTTGCCTGGATGAACCAAGTGTGCAATCATGGGTGGAACCTAAGTGCTCAGACTGAGGAGCAGGGACTGAATTAAGAACCGGACGCTGCAAGGCAGGATCCGGGATCCAATCAGATTCAACCTTGGCATCACCCCAACAAATGATCCAATCAGATCACACCTCATTACCCTCTAACTATAAAACCTGCCCCAACCCCAACTCCAGGAGACAGATTTGAGTCTGACTCTCTGCAAGTACCGCTTGCTTCGGTGTTTGGCTTTCCACTGCAGGGAGGCAAAGTGAACCCTTCTGTGAGTGAAATGGGGTAAGGGCAGATCATGACTCTTCATGTGATTACAGTAAGTAGTGAGAAAAAAACCTGCCTTGGATTTGTCCTAACTTTGCCTTCGCCCAGGGTGGTGCTTGTTTCCTAAGGTTGCCAGATTTAGTAGATTAAAAAAACCAGGATGCCCACTTAAATTTGAATTTTTGATAAACAACCACTTTGTTAGTATTCTTATGTCCCTGCAATATTTGGTGAAGAGCCATGCAATATTTAGGACATGCTTATATATTAAAAGTATTTTTTGTTTAAGTTTCAAAGATAACTGGGAATCCTGTATTTAGTCTGGCAACCTACCTTTAACTGACCTTCCTGGATTTGGAGAATCTTAGTTTAGCCCAACATGACTGTATAAACTCTCGTCTCTCAGCCTGTGTCTTTCCAAATCACATCTTTTCACTCTGTCTTCACAGGCAACAATCTTTCTCTGGTTTTCTCTAATACTTAGGTTGGCCTTTTTGGATGCTCTGCTTCCATTTCCTGGAGGCAAAGATTTGAACTGTGTCCACAGTATTATGGATGTGGGGAATTCAATAGGGCACCCAGCACTTTCATAAATGTTAACGTACTTTAATTCTCACAATGACCCTGTGGGTTGGGTATATTATTATCCCCATTTTAAAGATGAGGAAGTAGAGGCTCAGAGTAACTTGTTTAAATCCCTCAGTTCGTAGGTGGATCCAAGTCTAGATCATTGAAAATCCACGTCTTTCCTCTAGACTTGGGCATGGAGCCCAGCATGGGTCTCTATAACTGTTTCACCAAACCTGCTGCCTTATACAGTGCTCACTTGGAATCTCCCAATCTCTGCTTTGTGTCTCATCACTGCGGAGTTCACCACCTAGAAGGGAGTTTCCAGAAACATCTTAATTATTCACAATCCCAGTTTCCCTCACCCCCCACAGGATGACTAGTAAGGACACATCCAGGATCCTCTAGAATTTCTTAAATGCTTCCTAATGGCTGACACTTGCACACAGGTTTTCTCATTTAATTCTGAGAGGAACCCTGTGAGGTTTAGATTTTTAGTTCCATTTTACTGGTGAGGAAATTGATCAGAGAGGCCAATTCACTTGCCCCTCTCTGGAGTCAACACGAAGCAAGGTGCTGTAGTCGACTTTATCCGTTACATGTTCTGGTGGTTTCCTCTGTACCTATGTTCCCAAGAACATGTAAATTCTTCAACGGAAGAGGCCTCCTTGTTCTCCTTAGCCCTGTGCTGGGCACATAGCAGGCACTTGATAAACACATGTTCACTGTTGTTACTGGGCTCCCTCTGGCCAGGGAATGGAGTATTTACTCTGAGGGGCCTTTGGTGGCAGGAGAATCCTGGCATGTAGGAAGGGCTACCATGCTCACTTCAGTGCCTTGCTTAGGGCCTGGCAGTTTTCAATCCATAATGTTTGTTGAATGAATGAAGAATTTGGGGTACCAGGGGGTGAAGAAAGAGGTGGAGATGCTGCTTTGGGGTCATAAAGACAATTTGGGGTGATCCTGGCTCTGAGGCTGAGGACTAGGGGCTGAAGTGCCTCCCAGTATTGGGGTGGGACAAGAAAATGGGCCCATAATGCTGGGGACCAGTTTGGCCCCTCACCTGGATTAAGATGATATCATCGAAGAACTTCGCAGGAATCTCATAAAAGTTCTGGAAGAAGAGCTGAGGCAGAGAAAATTGGGGCAGGAGGAGGTGATGTTTCTTCTACTACTTCATCCAGGGACTCATTAGACCTGAAGGCTCAGAATAATGTGCTTCTTTGCCCACTTCAATGACTTTATGAGTACAGGTTGAGAATCCCTAACCTGAACATCTGAAATCTGAAATGCTCCAAAATCTGAAAGTCTTTGAGTGCTGACATGATGCTCAAAGGAAATGCTCATTGGAGCATTTTGGATTTCAGACTTTTAGATTAGGGTTGCCAAATCGATAGAATGCAAATACTTCAAAATCTGAAACACTTCTGGTCCCAGGCATTTTGGGTAAGGGATACTCAACCTATACTATCACTCTCAGGGGCCTCCAAGATTCCTGGAGAGCTTTTTTGTCCAGAAAGGGCAGGGGTAAGCAATCCCCGGAGAACCTAGCAGTCCAAGGCACAGCTAGCTGCCCAGGATGGAGATTTGAGTATGCACCTTCTTCTAGATTACTCTACCAGTCCATTCCACACCTACTCCCTAAGGCAGCCAGAACCTCCTTTCCCAAATGCAAACCTAGTCTTGTCACTTTCCTGCTGAAGTCCTCCATGGCTCCCAAGTGACATCCATGGTGAGACCCCAGCCCATATTGCAGGCTCACCTCCAGCCAGTCCCCTCCAGCCACATCCATATTTATAGTCCTGCCATCCAGTCATGCTACTTCTCACTTTGAAAAGACTGTACCTTTTTCCTGAATTATTTTTTCCCATCCTGCCATCTTTCCCTGGTAAACTCTTCCTTCAAGGTTTCTGGAGTTTTTCTGAGTCCTCTCCCCACCCCCAGCCTCATTACTCACTCCTCCCAGCTGCCACTGTGCTCATCTTTTATTTGTTCATCTATGTACCAATTAATTCATCAAGTACTTGGAGCACTTACTGTGTTCCAGACACGATGCTACAATTTGAGGCTTCAGCAGTGATGGGATGTAGGTGGTCTGGGCCTGCTTTCATGGCTCCATTAACAGTGCTCCCAGACCTCTGTCCACCCCAGTCTGCCCCGTTGTAATTGCTTATGCGTTCACGTGCTGTGTCCCTACCAGACCCCCAGCTCCTCAAATGCAGGGCTCTGAATGATCCCATCTGCATTCCCAGTGCCAGGCACAGTGCTTGACCCTCAGTAGGTGCTCAGTAAGTGCTTGTGGAGCACACAAGCGAAGACACATAAGTGAAGATGCAAGCTTGCTGGCTGCTGGCAGGAGACGCCCAGCCCCCGGCGGGCCCACTTGCCCGCTGTGCCCATTCCGCCCACCTCATTGAAGAAAGGGTTGTTTCCCATCTTGATCCGGGTCTGCTGCTGCTGGCCTCCGACGGACAGCTTCACCACCGGCTTGATGTTGTTGCCCATGAGCTGTCGGCCTTCAAACACCCTCACTCGAACCTGCAGGGAGAACACCTTGGCCCCACTTCTCCAGCAGGGACTCTTCCCTCAAGAACAAATGTCTGATAAGAAACACTGTAGCCATTGTGGATAGAGAGCGAACCCATGGAAGAAAGAAAGGAAGAGGTGGACTTGGAGAGGCAGGTCAGGTTGTCAAGGGCCCAGCCAGCCATTGTAAGGAGCTGGGTCTTGTCCCACGGACACTGGGGCTTTTTAAGCAAGTGCGTGGCATAATGAGAATGACCTCTTTGGCTGAAGAATGGAAGGAGAGAGCTGGAGGCCAGGAGTTCAGGAGGAGGCTATTGATATGGTCCAGGGAAGCAATGGTGGTGGTTTGGGCCAGGGAGCGGAAGTGGCAAGGGAGAGGTGGGGGCACTGGCGACATTAAGAGCTAGGACTTTGCATCCAGCTAAGATACACGAAGAGGGCAGCCAAGGAGACGCCCTAGCCTCCTGGGCAAGCAGCAGGCTGGGAAGCAGACAAAAGCATGGCGGAAACGTCAGGACCAAAGCTAGAGAGCAGAGGGAAGCTGGTAAGCCATGGAATGGGGGTTCCCGAATTCACACTGTACCGCGGACCTTCCCACAGGTCCCCCATACACTTCTCAGCCTCTCCTGTATGGTTAATTTAACTTTGCGTGTGCCGTGCCTTGTTTTGCCAACAATCTGAGGACTCTGGAAGGGTGGGATCCTTGCCTCTGGCACTGCCCCCTTGGCATCTACCAGGGCCTGCGATGCACAGCCGCAGGAGCTGGAGCTGCACCTCACTTCAGCCACAGGCAGAAGTTCCCCAGAATGGCCCCTGGAGGAGCAGGGGATGCAGTGAGGTTCTGAGGACCTGGAGCTGGGTCTGAAGCTCTGCCCTTCTACCAGGACTTGCCGAGAGAAGGAGATGGCCTGGGAACACAGCAAGGGTGTCAGGTGGGTCACATGGACTTTCAGCCTGAAGAGTCCTCACCTGAAAGTGCTGAGGCTTTGAGCACAGAACCCTCTGCACGGGAGAGCTGGGAAGCGGCACTTTCTGCTTGGCTGTCTCCTTTGTCGTTATGCCCAGGCGGTCTTCATTCACAGGGAGACATAGTCCGGGTGAGCTCAGAGCCCCAGGGCTCAAGAGGTTTGGGGGCATTTCCCCCATTTCATCGTTCTTTCCCCAATACCCAGCCCCTGGCTAAAAGCACCCCAAGAGGCCCCGATAGCAGCACATGTCCTCGCCAGTATGTCCCATGGGCTCCTCCCACCCTCAGTAACTATGAATCCCTGGACCGCACTCTCTACACACTAGGGCTCTTGAAAATGACCATCCCTGTCTCCCTTTGCAGCCCATTGGAGGCTTATGTCTTATATCATATGGGTCTTATGTCTAGAGGTGATGAGTGGACCATATGGGTCTTATGTCTAGAGGTGATATTGGGGTGGCCTCAGTCAGATGTCTGCAGATCTGGTCTCTAGCCCCCTGTAGCTTCCAGGAACCCTAACCTGGTCACATTCCTTCTGTAGGCCTCAAGGGCTGGGTCTCAAAGATCCCCAAGAACCCATCCAGCTCTGCTTGGAGGAGGGAAGGGGTAAGCCCGAGGGAAGGACATACCTGTCTTCTCAACGTCTTGGTTGGTCATGTGGGCTACCTGTAGGGTGATAGTACACTGCAAGGCAAAGGCAGGGGAGCTGTAAGCCAGACCCTGTGATCCTCAGCCAAGTCATAGCACCCAAACCCTGTGCAGCCTGGTTGGGTTTATGCCCTGTCCTCCTGGGGGGAGTGACACTGGCCATGGTAGGGGGCCACGCCACAGGCACCTGTGCAGTCTGGGTGGAGGGAGGTTATATACTGGTGATTTGAGAGCAATGGGTGACAGTGAAGGGGATTTGGAGGATAAGGAGCCACATGGTGGTGATGGTGGCAGAAGAGGATGCAGGAGAGTGAGGGGGAAAGGGAGAGGTGACTTGGGACAAGTTCAGAACCATGGATGCTAATAGCTTTTCCCCTAGCCCGTCACCTCAGACCTCATGTGGGCACTACTGCACACGCCTCCTCACTGACCTCCTGCCTCCAAGCTCTCCTGCTTTCTTTCTTTCTTTCTTTTTTTTTTTTTTGTTGAGACAAAGTCTCACTTTGTTGCCCGGGCTAAAGTGCCGTGGCATCAGCCTAGCTCACAGCAACCTCAAACTCCTGGGCTCAAGCAATCCTTCTGCCTCAGCCTCCCGAGTAGCTGGGACTACAGGCATGTGCCACCATGCCTGGCTAATTTTTCCTATATATTTTTAGTTGGCCAATTAATTTCTTTCTATTTCTAGTAGAGACGGGGTCTCGCTCTTGCTCAGGCTGGTTTCAAAGTCCTGACCTTGAGAGATCCGCCCGGCTCGGCCTCCCTGAGTGCTAGGATTACAGGCATGAGCCACCGCGCCCGGCCTGCGTCTGAGCTTTTAAAGGTTCTGATTCATCCCATCTCATCTTTGGCTAAGACAATCTCATGACCTTTGTCAGGACAATTTCCTTGAGCCATCCCTTGTGACACAAAGAACAAAGGACGTTCCCTCCTGACCACTGGCCTGAGGCAGAGATACAGGTTTTACTTCTCAAAAAGGGCAAGGGGGTCATGATTTGAAGAGGCAGAAAACGTTTTTACCCTTTTAAAGGCCATCCTCTTTGTTACATATCAACTATGTCAATATTGAGTCAGTAAGACTCAAGTGATGTTTATAGTTTCTTCAATGAGCCCATCCATCATGAATTATTGTAAGAGGTAGTGTCTACTCTTTAGGTGTTCATTTCCTCTTTTCAAATGCTCCGCCACTTGTGAGCTGCTTACCGGGTTATTGGGGCTCAGATCGCAATATTCTAAAGGTCGGCATTTTGGCATGATGAGTACTTTGAACTGAAGGATATTGGAAGGACCTCAGAAACAAGGTCTTTCTGACCTTCTCACCTTCTCTAATTTTCTGCCTGTCTTTCTTTCTCCCTTGAAGTGAGACATAGAAACCAGAACTCCTCTTCCTAGGTCTTTGGGTCTTCATTTCTGAAAGCTCCTGCGTCATGTAGAACTTTGATTAAGTAAATTGGGTATGATTGTTAACTTGTCTTTTGTTACAGAAGTGTCATCTGTGACCCTTACAATGGGTGAGGAAAAATATCACACTTTTCCACCCCTGCAGGCTCACTGTCTGGAGATGAGTTCACATATGATTTGTCCAGAACTTCATTGTTTTTATTAAGCAGTAAAAGCAATAATTATTTTAAAATTAAATAATTTATATATATTATAATAATATATACAAATAATAATTCTATATATTATATATTTATGGGGACAAATAATAATTGTATATATTATATATTTATAGGAAACGATATGTTTTGATATATGTATACATTGTGGAATGATTAAATCAAACTAATTAACAAATTCATTGCCAATCATACTCATTTTTTCTTGTTATAAAAACATGTAAAATCTACCCTTTTAGTAATTTTGAAATATACAATGCATTATTATTTATTATAGTCACCATTTCATATAATAGATCACTAAAACTTGCTCATTCCTCTCATCTAACTGAAATTCTATACCCTTTGATCATCATTTTCTCTTTCCCCATCCACCTACCTCTCCCAGACTCTGGTAACCACCATTCTATTCTCTATTTCTATGAGTTTAACTATTTTAGATTCCACATATAAGTGAGATCATGCAATATTTGTCTTTCTGTACCTGACTTATTGTACTTAGCGTGATATTCTCCAGGCTCATGGATGTTGTTACAAATGATAGAATTTTCTTCTTTTATAAGACTGAATAGTATTCCACTTTGTATATATACCACATTTTGTTTATGTACTTACCTGATGATGGACACCTACAGTGCTTCCATAATTTAGCTATTATGAATAATGCTGCAGTGAACATGGGAGTGTAGATATCTCTTTGGCACATTGATTTCAATTCTAAACCTTCTGCACAGCAAAGAGGACAATTGAGTGAAGAGACAGCACTCAGATTAGGAGAGAATATTTGCAAACCATACATCTAATAAGGGGCTAATACCCAAAATATATAAGGAACTCAAACGACTTAATAGCAAGAAAACAAAAAACCCAACTTAAAAATGGGTAAGGGATCTAAATAAACATTTCTTAAAGGAAGAAATACAAATGGCCAACATAGATATGAAAAAAAAGCTCAACACCACTAATCATCAAAGAAATGCAAATTAAAACCACGATGAGATAACATTTCACACCTAGCAGAATGACTGTTACCAAAAGATGAAAGATAGCAAGTGTTGGTGAAGATGTGGAGAAAAGGGAGTCCTTGTGTACAGCCATTAGGGAAAACAGTGTGGAGGTTGGTTGCACAGAAAACTAAAAATACATTTCCAGTATGTTCCAGCAATCCCACTTCTGGGTATATTTTCAAAAGGATTGAAATCATTATTATGCCAAAGAAATATCTGCAAATAACTCTTCTTGTTCAGAATTTGATTGGAATACATAATCAGTATGCGATCAGTAAGTCAGTAATGAGGCTGGTACATTCTACTGGGAATGATGGAGGGATTTGAGAGATACATGACCAGGGGCAGCACTTCTGCTTTTCAAGACATCAGGAAAAGAGTAATTCAGGCCACATTAAATAGCTCTACAAAGTGCTATGTGCAACAAAGTGACTAAAAGATCAAGAATGCAAAAAAGTTTATTAGTTAGCAAAGTTATAAGAAATAAAAGGAATAGAGGTTCGTTTTTCATAAATATTTCACGCAAGGTTAGAAAAGTGCAAATGGAGGATAAATTGTGTTCTCGAGCTGGAAATTATGCTAGGGTAGTGTTACTCTCGTATTTCTTGACAGCCTTTGTCTGGTGTGAACATTGCTATAATTTGTGTGATTCAAACAAAGAAATGACATCATTAGGCAAGTGGAAAAATGCCTGGCCAATAGATAACTCACTACCAAGATATATAAAGATTTTAATCCAGAGCATCGAAATTTTTCCCTTCAGATCATAAGGGAAATAAACCTTTATAAAACTGTAATTTTGAGTAAATAGAGCATTGTCTATGTAAGATACAGCAGTGTCCTTATTATTGTGACTTTATTTGTTACAAGGTAGATTTTTAATGTAGTCAATGAGTGTTTTGGCTTGATTTTTAGAAAACTCTGCCAATGCAGTTACAAATCCTTAAACAATATGGGCAAAGAAGTTTCGCTTGTTGTCTAGGAGTCAGAGTAAATCATATCAACTAAAAAATAAAAGGTGGGTTGGTCAGTAATGCAAATTATCTGTAATTATCGGCAAAACTTTTGTGGTTTAAAACAGTTGTGATTTGCAAAATTGTGATTTCACATTACAATTCTCTATTTAATGTCTTGAATTCTCATTTTAATATAACAGTTAAGATACCAATAACAAGCAAACAAATGCTGATACCAAGGCACCAAATTACTATTTCAGTGAAGTTTATAAGCCTTTTTTTTTTTTTTTCTGGAAAGACCACCCATTAATTCTGTCTACCGACTGCTATTCTTAGGAGTTAAATCTCGTTTTCGTGGACTCATGCCAGGGCATTCCGGGTGGTAAGATGCTATTTGCTTTTGATGGTGCAAGTGTTTGCATTCCTTCATGCTTAACCGTCAATAGCGCACAAGAAAAGGAACTGAAAGCCATTTTAAAAGAAATTGGATTATAGAGAACATAAAGTGATACTGGCTCAGAAACCAAAGCATGTGAATCCTAGGAGAAATTTCTTTCCAAATAGCCTGCTGGTTTTTCACTGATCTGTCTCATGTCATTAAACCGAAAATTGTTCATAATTTCTCCCTAATATCAATGGCACTAAAATATTGAGTCTAATTATATGTGGACTTGGTAAAGAAGTAGATTATTGTTGGTAACAGCCTGCTGAAAAAAGGGTGAATGACAAACCTTGTAAATGTGAACTAATTTAAAACTGCCTATATTAGGGTTTACTTGTTGACTTGAGAAAACTTACATAATCAACCACATACTATGTTCAGTTTAAACTTTGTATATGTTTTTTTTCATTTTTTCCCTAAGTATTTTTATAAGGTTTAAATTTAGCAAGTTCCCATTGGAATAAATGATGAGCAAAGCAGAAATGAAGGAAAATGGATAAGGACAAGAAAGGATTACTATCATGTGTGTAAATTTTGAATTTTTTCATAAATTTGACCTCCCAGGCCTAGGGGAGTAAAGGATTCCATCTGAGTCACGTGTACAATGCACCACCTACTGCCGTGTTTCCAGTGACAGAAATAGTTAATTTGAATCAAAATGCATTTATCTACAACTACTCTGCACCAGACACTGTGATACTCTTTAGAAACTGAAATTAACAACCTCACCATTAGGAACCTATATTCCAGCTGGAAACAGACATGCAAACAAATAAGTGCAACCGAAAATGTTAAGGAAATCACTTAACCTCCGTAAACCTCAATTTTCTATTTGAACATGAAGTAATAATTTCTGTCTGTGAGGGTGGAGTAGATTGGAGTGGCTGCTTCAGTTTCTAGCTTAGAATCTACTCTGAAAAAAAAAAGTTGATTTAAAGGAAAAAAGTGGTCTCATACATTTCAAAAGAAGTCAAATATACATTTGAAATCCAGGCAAGTCACACTATGTGCTAGAAAAAACAAACGAAATGTCAATTGAAGGTCTATCAAAAGGTCATGAAGGTTGTTTAAGGGAGGAAAATATTAAGAGTAATTCTGGTTGATTTTTAACTAAATAAATGACGATATTTTGATGATGGAAAGGCTGATTTCCTTGTCATTCATCTTTCTGAGTATATACAAATCTACATATTTTATCTACCCACCATCCATCTCATAAACCCCTTTCCCAAGATTGTGATGAAAGAGATCCTTGAAGAAAATGGGTAGTTTAAGAGTCAGGGAAAGACAATTTTCCTAGTCACCTTTGCTAAACAGTAGCAACCTCAAACAACTGCAAGAAGACTGTCTATGGATCCTACAGTCAGCACTAGCCCTCCAGTTTTCCAGTTCACACCAGTAGAACTGAGGATATTTTTTCTGCATCTGCATTTAGTTCCTCAAGGCTTTGCTGTGGTCTTCATTCAGAGTAACCTTCCCTTCCTTTGTAGGCTTTCTAGACCTTAGGGAATATCTGTGATTAGTGGAAGAAACATTCAAGAAAAGCCTAAAGCCACCCAGAGAGTAGGCATCCTACATTTAGGGAATGAAAGTAGTATATTGCTGGAGACAGTCAATGTTGTCAATTTTCAGGTGCGTGAAGAGTCCTAACCTTCCAATCGGGTGCTACGTGATATTTATGGCTTGGCTTTCCTGTATTATGATAGACCCGATAGAGTAGCATATACAGTTAGGGGTAACCATATTGGAAAATGGAAGAACAAATAACATTGTTGTTGTGCCATCATGTCTTTTTTATCCAACATATCCTTGAGTGAGATCTGCCTGAGTTAGGGCAGGGAAGTGGGCAAGTACTTCATTCCTATTCTTTTGTCAGTTGATGGACATTTGGGTTGTTTGTACTTCTGGACTATTATGAATTAAACTTATTGGCCATGTGTCTGTCTTCTTTGGAGAAATATTTATTTCAATTCCTTACTCATTTTAAAATTGGGTCATTTTCTCTTTATTGGTGAATTGTAGGAGTTATTTATATATTATGCATCTATAACCTTGTCTGATATATGCTTTGCAAATATTTTCTCCCACACTGAGGGTTGTATTTTCACTGTTTTGATGGTGTCCTTTGAAGCACAAAAGTTTTTAATTTTGATCAAGTCCAACTTACCTATTTTTTCTCTTGTTACTTAGCCATATGGTGTCATATCTTAGAAATTAATGCCTAATTCAGTTTCCCGAAGATTTATGCCTATACGATCTTCTAAGAATTTTGTAGTTTTAGCATTTATATTCAATTCTATGATCTATTTTGAGTTAACTTTTGTATATGGTGTGAGATAGGGATCTAATTTCATTCTTTTGCATGTGGGTATGTAGTTGTTCCACTGCCATTTTTTGAAAAGGTTATTCCTTCCACATTGATTTGTCTTGGCACCCTTTTTAAAAATACTACATTAATCTTAAAAACCTCCTTGCTTTCTAATGTAAGAGATCTCAGCTTATCTTATGACTTCTAGCACCAGACTTGGAATCAGCCACTTCTCCAGGATCTTTGGTTCCTTTTAGCAGAAAATTTACAGTAGAGAATAGAATCTGCTCACTAGGGTACACTGTGGGAGTGGCTATTTTGATGAAAAATGTTAGGTCACAAATGTGCTTTATTAAATAAATTGTAAGACATGAATTCATATTGATATTTTCAATCCTATTGTAGCAGTGTATTGTTCCTACTTAAATTCTTGGCTCTATAATAGAAAATTCTTTTTTTTAATACTAAAGATTTCTACTTCTGACAAGACATATAATTATTTATTTGCTTTACTGAGAACTCAAGAAAATAGGTCACAAGTAATATATAACATGTCCCCAAGTTTTTAGTGCAATTTAAGGTTATTAAAATTTAAAAGTACAGTAAGTGAAATGTCTTCTACATAATTATGCAGACAATAAAACCACTGAATTAATTTTAAAAATCTGTGTGGTTCCTTTTGTTTTTAGAGTACATTGGTTACACAAAAAATTTACAGTCAAATTACTTGTTTTAGAGTTTATAGAGTTATTCATAATACCTTACTCTGTGTAGCAATACAATTTCTACACTTATCTGACGAATAATTGGTGCTCTTGTTTTAGTTCACCTTGAATTTGAGACCATTTTTGAACATTCTAATATCCTGAAAATCTTCTGTTTTTAGCTACTGTCTTAGTCTATTTGACTGCTACAAAAAAAGTACCACAGACTGGGTGGCTTATAAACAATAGAAACTTATGTCTCACAGTTCTGGAGGGTGGAAGTCTGAGACTGGGGTGCCAGCATAGTATGGTTCTGCTGAAGATCTTTCAGGTTGCAGAATGCCAACTATTAAAATTTTTTTCTCTTTAATTATTATGGGTACATAATAGTTGTATATCTTTATAGAATACCAACTTTTGTTGTACCCTCACGTGGTGGAAACAGAGTGAAGGAACTCAGGAAATTTCACCCCAAAATGTGACTCCTTGGTTTAAAGAATATTTTGAATTAAAGGCCCTTAAAGATCAACAGGTCCGTGGAAGGGGCTTTCCCATTACCTGCATAACCACACAGACCCATTAAAAGAACAGTCTACTTCCATTCCCTGTCATTATACTGCAGGAAAAAAATCAAGAATGCAAACAGACCTGGCCCAAATCATTTTTTTTTTCTGATAACAAATTTATTTATTTTTAATTTATTATTTCAGAATATTATGGGGGTACAAACGTTTTGGTTACATAAATTGCTTTTGTACTGTGTGAGTCAAAGTTATAAGTGTGCGCATCCCCCAGATAGTATGCATTGTATCCTGTTAGGTGTGAAATTACCCATCCCCTTCTCCCCCACAATGTGCTTGATTTCCAACGAATGTTATTTCCATATGTGCACATAGATATTGATCAGTTAGTTCCAATTTAATGGTGAGTACATGTGGCATTTGTTTACCAATCCAAATCATTTTAAATATAATACCTGTCTCTCAAGGTTAATTTAATTTGCAAAGACAATCATGTACAAGTTAATCTGTTTCCCCCGTCCATTCATCCCACCCTAGCAGCCATTTATTGCACCTAAACAGAATTTCGTATATTTCTCCTCTCCCTCTCCCTTCTAAAAGGAGGGTATAAAAATATCTGGATCCCATTGGGATATTGGTTATCACTCTGTGATTCTCTCCATATGCACAGTAAATAAACCTTTTCCTTTTATTTATCTGCTTTAACCGAGAGTTGAGCTTTCAGTGGACTTTTGGGGGAAAGGGGAAGTTTCCACCTCACCCCACAAGAGCTAGCACACTCTTTGGCCTCTTCTTGTGAGGGAACTCATCTCATTCTTGAGGACTCTATACTCCTGGCCTACTTACTTCCTATAGGACTCAAATGCCATGACATTGGGGATTAGAGTTCAACATATGGATTTTAGGGGGATACAGATATTCAGTCTCTAACAGCTACTAATCTTCTCTTGGTGCATATTGCCAACTACTAAGAAAAATAAGGGTCCAATTTTAAATAGAGATGATGGGAAAACACTCTAAAATTATGCATTGCGGTTTTATTTCACCACCGCTGGTCCATCTATAATGTTTTAATACATGTTTATATTATGAAAACATACATATGATTTTGCTTGAATAAAATAATTCTATTCCACATTATTATTTACACTATTATTTATAAACTTCTACTAATTTAGAATAAATATAACTTCACTCAATACATTCTTAACATTACTAAATCTGAGTGTGATCTTCAAAATTTTTAATTTCATTTTTTTGATCCAAAAATATACTTTATATTATAATCAAATATATTGGCTTACATAATATTTAATCCAAATAGTTTTTCCAAGTTTCTTTTCCCAATGCATATCAAAGATTCCCATTTTTCCACAGGAAGATAAAAAGGAAATATTCTGATTTTCACATGATTTCTATATTTTTATATAAGTAGCAAAGAACAAAACAAAATACATTTTATGTAAGTACCAAAAAACAAAACATAAGCACTTAAAGTTTTACCTGAAAAATTCTTTTGACTCCTGGGTCAAAATTCATACTTTATTTTATAAAACAAATAAAAAATCAAGTATCTTAATGCCAATAAAGAATGTTATGTAACTAGACTAGATCAATTAGAATACAATTACATTTTTTAAATATAGTGGGAAAATGTGACAGCTATAATACCTTTAGCCCATACCCAAAAAGTTCATATGAAAAATTTTCCAAATATTCAATTTCTAGATTATCTGGATTTTCCAGAAGCATTTATTAAAGAGACTTGTGTTTACATTTAGTATACATTTTAGCCGTAATACATTTCATTCAAAACTCACGTTTTATGGCACATTTATAAAATATGTAAATAGCTTTACATTTAATTTTAGTGCAGAATTCCTAACTTTTGCATGGAATCAAAGACATGACCAAATTCCCAGTATTACAATCAGTAATAACTATACCAGTCACTAAAAGGTAAAACACGTAATTATTTTCTTAAAATTAAAATAAGGCAATAAGTTACCCAGTTTTATTATAAAATAATAATTTTTCCCATTGTAAATTATAAGGAATTTAATACAAAATCTTAGATTTTGAATGCAGGTGGTCCCTGACTTATGATGGTTGACTTACCATTTTTCAACTTTACGATGGTGTGAAAGCCATATGTATTCAGTAGAAACTGTACTTCAGGCTTTGAATTTTGATATTCTCCTGGGCTAGTGATATTCTGTATAATACTCTCTTCAAATGCTGGACAGTGGCTGCAAGGTATGGCTCTTGAAATACCTTGATATAGCATTGATATAGCAAGAGCTATAGCATGTAGCTCTTGATATAGCATTGATAAGCAATGCTAATGTAAGTGTTCTGAGCGCATGTAAGGGAGGCTAGGCTGAGCTATGATGTTCAGAGGTTAGAAGAATTAAAAGCATTTTTGACTTACAATAATTTCAATCTATGATGGGTTTATCAGGTGTCACCCCTTCGTAAGTCAAGGATCCTCTATATATGAGAGAGGAGGAAAACCCACAAGAACGATAAGATTTAAAACTCAATGTTTACCAAATTATAGGGAGAAAGGTATTTATCCTACTTTCATCTTTCTAGAGTCTAGGTGTTGGTAATTAGGCAAAAAGCTCAGCCTTAGGCCCCTAAGCTTCAGATCTCAGCTGCTTTTCAATTCCTTGGCCTGTGACTTTTTCCTCATTAACCTAAAGTTAAATTGTTCTTCTGGAGCTTAAAAACGCTAGGGGTAAAATAGAATTATTGGTTTTAAAATTTAATTCAGATGAACCATGTTGCAAAGCCCCATGCCTGGTGGCTCCACCCTAGCTACTGCCACTCGATGCTGTGGGCACAGCATGAGAAACCACAGCATTGCATAGACAGCAGGTGCTAAAGAAGACTTCCCCGCAACCCCAGTGCATCTGCTTTGACTGGCGGTTTCTGTAAATCTACTATAATCGACTTGCTTGTGAGGGCAGCTGGAGACTCTGATAGCAACTTAGAGAACTCTGTCTTAGGCACACTTTCTAAAAGAACGCCTTCTCTGGAAATAGCATCCAAGTTTCCAAGCAGTATTCATTAGATACTTGGATGACTGAAAGATTGAAAGAATATCAGATTTTTCTCCACCTGTGGAGACTGACCTGTTCCTCTCTCTGGACCACATTTTCACTTTGGGTAGCTTCCTTCTTTACTTTCACTTTGTACAGTTTCTTTCCTTTCTGTAATAAACAATTTGTGTAGGAAAAAACAAAAAGATTGGAAGAATATCAATTGGAATAGCTCTCTTTCTTCCTCTCTCTCTCCCCCTCTCTTTCTCTCTATCTCCATCTCCATCTTTATGTGCACATTCTACTTTCTGATGGGTGGTTCCATGTGGTGGGAAAGATGACCCCTGCCATCTGGACACGCCAATTTATAATATCCTGAGGGCTTAGGCCCTTTCTCTCTCAGAGTTTATATGATAATCTTTACAAAGATATAGCTAACCTCTCCCCAGGTCACGTGCCTACCAGAGCTCAGGCATTGCATATGGGTAGTGTGATCTCAAATTAACCTTTGGTCATGAACTCAACCCTATGTGAGAGAAAGAGACATCTCTTGACTGATAACTTCACTAGAATCATCAGAAGTTGTGGAGACGCATTTAACAAGAGATTCAACATGGACAAAATAATAGCATGACAACCACACAAAAATAAAATTAATAAAATCTTTTATTTATAGTGAGCTTTAAATTATACCAAGTACTTTCACAGACATTAATTCATGTAAATCCAGTCCTAATTTTTCACATCAACTGTACATATGAAGAAATTTGACCCAATTATCTTAAATAACTTCTACACACAGATAATAAATAGCTGGGGTGGGCATGAATCCAGTGTTCAGTGATTCTAAAACCCAATGGAAGATCATTTATGATCCTCCATTTTCTAGCTTGGGATTAAAAGTTCTTTACGATTTTCTTTCTACTAATTTTGCTTTACCTATAAGCCTGGGACCTTCTTTATAAGTTCCAGTCTTGCGTCCAACAAACACTTGAGTTGCCACCCACAGCTACCTTGGTCACACCTTTCTTCCTCCTCTCATAATGCCCAATCTCTTTACTCTAGCATATTTTTATTTCTTGTCTTCTTCCCTAAACCCTAGCTAAACTGAGCTTCTCTCTTTCCCCCATAAAGCTCCTGTGTCTTTTCCTCATATACCCTGTGTTCTCCTTTCTGAATTAGGCTCACTTCGTTCTGCATGGAAGGACTTCTTCCTTACAAACCCACAGACATATCCAAATATTCACCCTTTAAGCACAGCTCACATTTGCTTCCTCAGCTCTGAAGTTCTTGTTATGGTGTGAACGTATGTGTCCCTTCAAAATTCATATGTTGAAATCTAATCCCCAATGTGGTGATATTAAGAGGTAGGGCCTATGGGAGGGATTAAAGCTGAGTTGAAGAAGGGAGGTCAGACATGTCTAGTTATGGCCTGTCCCTTTTGGAGTTATTCTTTGTAACAATAAGATACAAAATCATTAACAAGCCTAAGGTCATGTAAGACAAAGCTTACGCCACCTCTATAGGTCATCAATTTACTTAACAGATCACTTGAGTCTTGGTATATGTCCAGTGTCTCGTCTCTGATTAAAAGACTTCCTTATCTCAACCTAAGACCTTCAAAACCTTTAGACAAAGCTTCATTTCTTTAACCAATTACAAATCAAAGAATCTTTAAGCCCAGCTATCACCTGTAATCTCCCACTTTGAGATGTCCTGCCTTTTTGGGCTAAACCAATGCACATCTTCCTTGTATTTATCTATGAATTTACATGTGTTTCCTATCTCTCTAAAATATATAAAACCAAACTGTGACCCAACAAAGGTGAGACCACTTGCTCAAGGCTTTTTGGATGTGGCTCTCTGGCGATGGTCACACATATTCAGTTCAGAATAAGCCTCTTTAAATTGTTTTACAGAGTTTGGGTTCTTTTCCATTGACACTGAGAATCAAATGTAAGAAATCTGGGAAGAAATAATTAAAAGGATAGGAGAGCAACAACTCAGGGCACCTTTCATTAAGTAATTAATATAATTACTTTCCTACTATATTTTTAAGAAAAATATTATTTAGCTTTGCTAGTCATGGACCTGCATGTTATAAAAATCAGAAGCGGTAGTGGGATTTACTTTAGCAAATGGAAGTTTAAGGTAAGGATGTTTGAAAAGAAACATCAGTTCAGTGTCACTGGGGCTTGAAATATAGTTTCTGACTATCTGGAATATACCAGCTTCTCTAGTTGCCAACAGGCCCCCACGTTCCTCCCCTGGATCTTCCAAATCTGCTTCTTTCTCAAGGTCCTCTGTCAACAAACAGCCACTTTGAACATTATTGCAGTTTGTTTCCTCTTGGACTTAGTGCCTATGGCATCTGCTCACTTCTACCTTTACAGTCATGTGAGAGGCCCAGGCACAGCACCCCAAAATATGACTGTAGGAGACCAGAATACTATAGGAGAGAAGGAAGACTTTCTCTCTACCTTGTGAAGGTTTGTTAATTGAGTCCACAAAATAAACCAACAGTAGAGAGATTAACAGGCAAACATTCATTTTAATTGCACACATATGCATAGGAGTCCCACAGAATATGAGACTCAAAAGAAGGGCCAGATGATTGGACTTTTTATAGCATCCTGAGCTACAGAAAGGAATAAGGGCTTGGGACTTCTGGAAGGAGGTGGCAACAGCTGGTGAGAGGGCGGGGGGAGGAAATGCACGGTGAACAGAAGTTACTTTGTCATGCAGATGAGGCCTCTCAGGTAATAAAAGTTGTCTCAGAGAAGCTCTCAGAAGGCTAGGTGATACCTGTGACATAGTCTGAGGTGTCACCCTTTAGTCTCTTCTCCTGTGCAATACAGTGATCTTCTCTGGTTAATGAGTTTCTCAGGATGGGGGTACAGGACATTGAGTTCCTTTTGGGGGATCTATCTTTAGGCAGATAAGGGAATTTCGGAGAAAGCCCTTTCTTGCACTTTGGGGAAGAAATAGGGATGAGAGTCAGGAGGGCAGCAGAAGGCCAGAGAGATCTTGGTTCTTTTTTAGTTCAAAGAGCACAGCATGTCAATTTTGGAGTATCATTTTCTGAGTCCCAACACTATGCATGCAAATATGCCTCTTTGGTACAAAGATTATTTTGATCTGGCTGCTTTGGGAAACTGTAGACACTGGAGAAGCTCTGAAAACAACAAAGGAAATTTGCATTTATAAAGAAAATCTCCATTTGTGAGGGTCTCTCTCTCTCTCTTTCTCTCTCTCCCCCTCTATCTCTGTCCCCACCAGGAAGAGAAGGATCTTCATAACAAACCTTATCTTTGCTTTTCCAAGCCATCTCATTTTAACTAGGCTTTTCCCCACAGCCTGTCTTTTTGTTTCACAGAAGGATGGTATTGAAAAGCCTGAAGTCTAAGATAACTCTTTGAGATCTGCTGTAGTGATTCACACATTTCTCTAGGTTATCTTCCATGGATAGATAAGGTGTACGTGTTATTAAACTTCTGTTTGTTTTCTCTTGTTAATTTGTCTGTTGTTACAGGGAGTCCCAGCTTAGAACTCATGAAAGGTAGAGGAGAAAATTATTTTTCTTTACCTACACATATTGGTATTTCACTAAGTTTTATCTACAAATTTCCAGAGAGGAAATCCAACGGAGTCCACCAATTACTACTTAGTGTCTTGCCTGTCTGAACTTGAGGAGCAGAGTTCTTTGTTTTTTCTTTCCTGAGATGGAGTCTCAGTCTCACTATGTTGCCCAGGCTGGACTCAAACTCATTGGGTCAAGTGATCCTCCTCCCTCAGACTCCCCAGTAGCTGGGACTGTAGTTATAAGCTGTCATAGGCACAAACAGAGTTCTTATTCTATACTACCTCGACATCAGTGCCTCAAATTTGAGCCAGGCACTAATCCTTGGTACAATCTCGTGGAACTAGGGAGCCATTGCTACACTTTACAATAGGAGGGTACTTAGGTGTCAGGAGCCTCATAAGCACCTTGTGAGAGCATGTAATTGAAATTTTAAATCTAATACCCTAGAGTTTTTAGACTTTTTTGTTCAGCAGAAAGAATTACATCACTGTTTGTTAATACAAATGGTTCCCGACTTAAGATGGTTCAACTTATGATTGTTTGACCTTATGATGGTGCACAAGTGATACACACCCAGTGGAAACTTCACTTCAAGTACCCATACAATCATTCTGTTTTTTCCACTTTCAGCATAGTATTCAATAGATTACATGCATTATTCAACAGTTTATTATAAAATAGGCTTTGTGTTAGATGACTTTGCCCAACTGTGGGCTAATGTAAGTGTTCTGAGAACATTTAAGGTGGATGTTCAGCTAAGCTAGGATGTTCAGTAAGTTAGGTATATTCAATGTATTTTTGATTTAGTGATATTTTCAACTAAAGATGAGTTTTTCAGGATATAACCACATTGTAAGTCGGGGAGCATTTATAATCTGCTGTTCATTTGTAATAAGTTTAATCAGGTGCCCTTCTAACTTTCTGCAGCTTGTGTGCCCGAGTTCATCTTCAGAGAAAGCAACAGGGAAACATGGCAAGTCCTGCTGCCTCCATGAGGGGTTGTGCTGGTGGCAGAGCAGCTGCTACCATGGGAGATTCGTATTTCACTCTGATTCATGATGCCCGTCTGACATAAAAGTATTATATGATGGGAGCCAATTCACATTTTAGATCACTCGGCCAAAGTTAGAATTAGAGAGTCTCTGATATAGATTTTAGAGTATCCCATATGTTTTTACATTGAAGAGAATACCTAGAACTTAGATTTATAAAAACATCAGCCAATAAAATGATACTTAAGGAACAGGCTCTGTTGTAAAAGTTAATTCTCTATTCCCATAGATTCAGCCAGGAAAATCTGGGTTCAATTTAGTGATGTCAGAAGGTTGGGAGAAAGATCATTGCCAAGATGAAATTCACATTTGTGTAATGAATAGTCCACTTCTTCAAGTGAGTTAATATAGAGATATTTATGGTATGTCTTAGTATATGAATTTTGATTTAAAATACAGATGGAAATAAAGGCAACTTTAAACTGTATATACAGGCTATACCCAGCAGTGAGTACACCCACGTATCTGGATATTTTAGAAAGGTAGCTATTGTTGCAGAGGGGAAGGGGACAATTCTCATTTAGATTTAATCACCCATTTTACTGCTTTCCTAAAGAAATTCACGAGATAATCACCTGAGTCTCCACTGGGTACAGCATTCCTTTCCCCACGCCTACCTCTCCTGCAGCTGCAGCTTTCTTGCATTGTTGCACGAAGGCCGCAGGGTGAGGTGTGTTGCAGCCAGAGCCCCATCCTGCATTTGCCGAGAGCACTGAATCCTGCTTCACTGACCGTAGGATACCTCTGCTTCCTGGCCTCTTCTCTCAGATGGTTTTGCGCCATCCTTCCCTTGCCCCTGACCAACAACCTCAGTGGCCTTTGGGCTCTGCCTCTGCCATGTCAGGTGCGTTCCAGTCTTGCCTTTCTTCAGCACCTGCTGTTTCCCCTGACTGACGTGGGCTCCCTGCGGACCCGTCATGGCCTGCTCCTTCATTTCAAATGTCACCTCATCACAGAGGCCTTTCCTGGTCCCAACGCCGTCACACTCTCTCTCCTTACCGGACTTTTTTCTCAAAGTATCATCACTTCTTATTTATTTCGCTACATGCTCTTATGCTAGAATAACAGCTCTGTGAGGTCAGGGACCTTGTCTGTTTTGTTCGCTGCTATGATCCCAGCACTGAGAACAGTGACTGGAATGCATAAATTACTGAATGATTGGATGAATTAGTGGCAAGTGCGTCTAGCACATTACTTATGAAAATTAAGATAACATCTAATTTTTATGGAGTGTTTTTCATGTCGGGCATTTTTCTAAACACTTTGTATGTATTAACTGATTTAATTCCAGTAGCATCAGAGAGGTTGTTTAACCAATGTCACACAGTCAGTAAGTAACAGAGCAGGGAATTCAACCAGGAAGTCTTGCTTTAGAGTAGGTGCTCTTTCCTCCTCTGCTACTAACAACAATGACGGGAGAAGAAGGTAGATGTGGAAGGAGGTTGGGAAGGGGAAGAAATAATGTGGCTGTGTGGCACATGGCTATCACGATTAGCATGACGAGCTGAATTTTCCATAGTAAGGTGCCTGATAACTCTCTCATCATTGTGATGAGCCATCAGTGAGAATGAATTTGCTGATGTCGCTTTGCCTGCCTTGGTCCTAGCCTTTTTGGAGTGTACAATCTAAATGGGCATTTCTATTTAAAGTAGAATGAAAAGATTCTTAGAGGTATCCAAAAGCCTGAAATTCTTCCAAACAAGTAACTACTTCACTGTAATTGCTTTAGAGAAGGATATGTATATGAAAAACAAAATAAAACACATTTTGATCTTAAAATTCATTGTGCTAGACATAGTGTTGGTGGCAAAGATTCATAAGGCAGTGGCTCTGCCTTCCATGAGTCTCATACAAAATCAAAACAAACCGACCCTACTGCAGAATTGTATTTGCCTCATGTATAGATTTGCAATAAAATTTGCTTGCATGTGTTTTTCTTGCATAGGTGTATCCTAAGTTATATTTTGTTTTACACACAAATAGAACCAAATTTATTTTAATTGATTAGTCATTCTCTTGCCTTTAATAGATTGGTACATTTTCAAAGTTTGTAAAATGCTGTGGCTTAAATTTGGGTCAAGAAAAATGCCATTTTTCATCTGTATTAATATTTTCTTATTACCTTGCATATAAAAACAAAATAAAACAGAATAAATCTATTTAACATTATTTATGGGATGGATTACTGTATCACTGTAATATGTCAACTGGCTTATTTGATTTGATGTTTGCTGTAGAAAAATAATTATAATTGCTAAAGGAGAAAACTCACAGAACTTATAGTAATAGTTATCACAAGATATAAAAAGCCTTTCAGAGCCAAAATATGATTAATTTTCTTTGCAAATAAATAGAATAAAAGGACACTCCCTATTTGTTTAAAGCCTTGTTGACCTATTTAAGTATATATAGAATAAAATAATAAAGTCAAAGAATTTATGTGTGATTGGTCCCTCAAAATATGTACCTTATAATACCTAATGTTTACCAAATGCCTTTATGCCTGAAAAGTAAAAACAACTTCATGGAGATATATTTTTACCTTGTCTTTTGAAAATGAATCAAACCAAACAAGAATCAAAGCTTCCCAAATTAGATCCCCACTTCCCTGATTTCCAAACTCTTAATTTAAGTTTTAGCAAATGACTTGTTAAACAGAAGATTAATGTCAACAGTTCAGTGATTATCTCAGTGGTTGTAGATTTCTTTTTTTCACTTCTGTACCAGATTTTTCTGCTAAGTCCAGCAGCAGCTGGTGGTACAGCAACTTGGTGAAATTCAATCAATGTTTTTTGAACCCTTCCTTGTGCAAGGAGCTGTGGTAGTAACTCAGGGCAAAAGAAAAAATAAGACTTCATGCAGGCTGCAGTGCCATAGGCTAGAGGTGATAAATACATCAATGTCTATGGTTCCAAAACTGAGCTAATATTCTGTGTTCTAGGTCCATTTTAACTCATTTAAATTATACTGCAAAGCATTTTACACCAATATTTTAGTCAGTTATCCTAACTAGCTTGTAGGTGCTTCTAGTCAAGCCAACTTTCTGGTAGTCACTAGAGGGTTAATCAGTTGACTAAATATAAAACCACCCAGGGTAAATGTTTCTCCTTAGGATGAAAGAACCTGAATTCTCTCTCACCACTGGTCGGTGCACTTTGAAAGAGATCTCCTAAAAATATGAAATTGAATCACTTTATGACAGTTTTAATTCAGAAAGATGAGAGGAGAAAATGTAATGCTCCTGTGAAACGTACAGCAATGCAAAGCAGGAATTTTTAGGAGGCAGAGCTCTAGCAATTTAGAAATAATCAAAAGCTCAAATTCTAGAAAATAATACAGATATTAAGTAAACAAAGAAAATTCTTTTAAAGTAAAGTATAAATTTATATAAAAGACATCCGTTTCTTCTATAAGTGTCAACATATAGCTACTTTATTTATCCTTCAAGATGGATTATTATATTTTTATTTTGAATCTCCATTAAAAATTGCCTTTGAGTCTAAGAACCAAGTTGCATAACACAGGACAGGAGAAATATAAAAATTTCCTTAGCTCAATGATTTCAGAAAATAGGAGGATCTAGGGAGAGTTTATGTTGGAAAAGACTAAATGGAGCTATGCATATTTGAAGGGCAAACCCACAGAAGAAAAAATACACTTATTTTTGTTGCTCCAAAAAGCAGGACTGGCACTAGAGGACACACAGGCTTTACTTCAACTTAAGAAGGGACAGTGGGACAACTGACGTGGTAAGAAAATGGAAAGGCTGAGTCCCAGCAAGTGTGAGTGCTCTGTTACTTGACGTATTCCAGCAGATGCTAAATAAGTATCTGGCAGAGGGTCTGTATTGAATAAGGGATTGAACAAGATGACCTGGTAGGCAGAATTTCTAAAAGTACTCTCTCAAAATACATTGTTATATGGCATGGCTGACCTTGAGATACAAAGAGTATCCTGATGGGTCAGATCTAATTTTTGCACATGTAAAAGCAGAGAGCTTTCTCCTGCTGATGGCACAAGAAGACAGAGAAGGGCTCAATTTGACATTGCTGGCTTTGCAGATGGAGAGGGCCTGCGAGGAGGGACGGCAGCCACTGCGAGCAGCGAGTAGCTCTTGGCTGACAGCCAGCAAGGACAGGAGCCCTCAGACCTGCATATACCCAGGAGGACCTGGATTTAGCCAATAACTTCAAGAGGCATGGAAGTGGATTCTTCCTCAGAGCCTCTAGATAAGACCTCAGCTGAGCCAATAACTTGATTTTGGTCTTTTGGGACCCTGAAAAGAGAACCTAGCCAAGTTCACCTAGACCTCTGATTTACAGAGTTATGAGATAATAAATGGGTGTTCTTTTAAGCCAGTGACTTTGTGGTAATTTGTTATGTAGCAATAGAAAACTAATAAAATAACTTACCTTAAATACCCATTTCAACTCTAAAATTTAAAAAATTCTATCCTGCTTTGGGTGACGATAATGCCAACGTAGTGTCATCAGCCGTAACAAATGTACCATTTTGTGGGACAATGTTGATAACAAGGGAGGCTGTGCGTGTGTATATGTATTGTGGCGGGAAGGCTCTATACCTTCCTCTCAATTTTGCTGTGAATCGAAAACTACTCTAAAAATGATAAAGTGTTAAAAATTCTATCCTTTACCAAGAACAAAAATGGTTAAAATGGTATGAGATCTCACTTGGTTTTAGTAACTACGTATTCATATATTTTTATGTACTCATTTACTTATATCCTACTCTGTTCCAAAAAAGAAAGTGAGGTGTCTTACAAGGATGTTACTGTTTTGTGGTACAAAAATTCCATGAGGTGAACAAATGGGAAATTATTAGGAAAACAATAATGTTGGGTTTGATGCTAGCTGCTTTTACAACTAAACCACTTTAATGTTCATATTGCTACTGAATCCATCTTCCTTGGCTATGAATAAAGCTCTGAGCTGATGGACAAATTCATACATCTATCACTTGCCTGACCAGTTCTTCCAGTCCAATCAGTTGGGCTCCTTAGGGTATCAATGAGGTCTTTTAGAGTTCTAAGGAAGAGATAAAAACAGCAAATTGGAGTGATGGAGGTTGACTTCAAGATGAATTTTTATCTCAAGGCACAGTAATTTCAGGCTTCCTTTGTCCAACTCTGGGATGAGTTTCTGATTTCCCAAAGAATGGAGAAAATGCTTTTCATTGCTGAAGACAGTAACACGAATGCCTTAATAACCTGCTGTTCGCTCCACAATCATGCCTCCCAGACACAGGGCTTGAGCTTACTGCTTTGGCTCTGTTCACGATGATGGAGCTTCTATATGGACAGCATGCTACCACCCTCCCTGGTCAGCATCTTTCCCTTCTCCTTGTCTTTACAATTTCCTGACTGGGTCAGGTCACCCAGTTATCTTAGGTGACTTGGCACTGTTGGAGCTCAGAAAGTAATACCCCCAAAGTTTGGTGTTTTGGCGTGCTGAACACTTTTGAACTAAAATAGGAAAGCCTGAGAAGCTGCTTCAGAGTGAAAGAATTTTAAG
>CAUYMX010040559.1:0-29640 GCA_963573855.1 Lepilemur septentrionalis
GGGGATGCGAGCGATGGGGAGCGGCTGGAAATACAGACGAAGCTTTGCCCACCGCTGCTGTGCGGCTGGTCCTAGCAGGCCTCAGACGGGAGCCAGTCCACATCCTGCGGGTTAGGAACTGCAGTCATAAGGTATTTTACCTCATTCACTATGGCCAACAACCCCATGAGCGGGCACTGTGCTCCCGATTTACAGACGACAATGCTGAAACTCAGGTAAATGAAGGGACTTGCCCTGCTGGCAAATGGCCACGCTAAGATCTAAGCCACAGCTGATCTAGCACTTTCTACATCCCCAGCAGAGTCTGCACAGTCACGTGTGTCCTGCCTGTCTCCGTGGACGGTGCCCAGGCACCTCACCCCCGGGACACACCCGCGTTTTCTCATTGCCATTAAGCGCACACGCTCCAGAGTCTGCGTTCCAGCACCCTCCCCCGCTCACGCCTGAGCCTCCCCTCACGCAGCTGCACCAGCCACCGACACACCACCCAGAGTCGCAGTCCTCCCTCCTCACTGCTTTACTGGCCCTCACCCCCTCACACCTTCATTTCCCTCACTACACACCCCCCCATACACACCCCTGCGACCCTCTTCCCCTCTCTCGTTTTATCACTTGGTTATCGGAACCCCAACCCTGGTGAAATCCAGCTCTCCACCCAAACTTCACTTGCACTTGATCAGCAAGAGGAGAGAGAGGACACAAATCGCCAGTGTCACGAAGGAAAGAGGCGATGTTACTACAGACCCTGCGTGCGTTAAGAGTGTAACAAGCAAACACTATGAACAGCTTCTTGCCAATGAACTCAATAGATCTGATGGAATGCAAGAGTTGAAAGACGTAAATCATCGGAACTGACTAAAGTGTGTTACTGGAATTGCAGAAGTAAATAAGAGGCCGGCAGACGTGGGAGCCAGGCTTCCCTCTGTCTGGGTGAGAAGTTACAGACAAGCACGGGTGGGGGCTGGAATGATCTGTGTGACAACGGATTAGAGTCACAGACATCAATGTGAACTCAGGTTCAGCTCAATACAGGCACAGGTGATTACATACAGAAATACTTACGTGCGTATCCACAGGTCGGTACACACGTACATTTCCCTGCTGTCAGCTGGGAGGGCCTGGAAACAGTGCCTTCCCAGTAGCACAAGCACCTGCCCCATTCGTCGTTCCTGACCCCGCTGCCCAACGAGCACTTTCTCCGAGCAAAGCAAGGATTCCACCTTCACTGAAGTCCCTCGTCAGTGCAATAAAAAAAAATAAGCTGTAAAAATGCATCAAGAACCAGCAAATGAACTTAGCACACTCACAGGACACAAAAATCCATCGTAGTGTGTGTACTAGCAACTTAAATATTAGAAACTGAAGTTGGAAAATACCTTTCACAATAGTATTGAAAAAGAGAAATACTTAAGGATAAATCTAATAAAATATGCGCAGGATTTGTAGGTGGAGAACTACAAAGCAGTGTTGAGAGCAATTAAAGAAGACCTAAATAAACAGAGAGATATATTGGGCTCACAGATTGGAAGACGCATTGTTACTAAGATGTGAATTATTTCCTCAAAATTGATCTATAGAAGTAAAGTAATTCCAGACTTTTTAATAAAGAAGTTTACAAGCTGATTATAAAAAATTATGTTGAAATGGAAAAGATACTGGATGGGTTAAAACCATGTTGACAAAGAACAAATGTGAAAGCCTCACTCCACCCGATTTCAAGACATTGTAAAGCTGCTATAATCAAGACAGCACGGTATCGGTGCTACGGAACAGCATAGAGAGTCTAGACTTATATACAGTCAATTGATTTTCAAGGAAAGTGCCAAAGTAATTCAATGAGGAAAAGATAGTGTCTTTTTAAAAAGTGCTGGAATAATTTAATATCTGTATGGAAAAAAATGAACCTCAATTCCTACCTTACACTATATATAAAATTAATGTAAAATGAATCATTGGAACTAAATGTAAGACAGAAATCTATAAAACTTCTGTAAGACAGAAGATTACATAGGAGAAAATCTTTGTGACATTTAGGTTAAGCAAAGATTGGTTAGATGGGACATATGAAACACAAATCATCACAGACAAAATTAAATTGGGCTGTATCAAAATAGTAAAATTTTGATCTTTGAAAAATACCTCTAAGAAAATGAAAAGACAAGCCACAGACTATGAAAAAATATTTGCAATACACATATCTGACAAAGGACTTGCTTCCAGAATGTGTAAGGAAATTCAACCCAATAATAAACACAATCATAAGAAAACAAAAAAATTTAAAATAAGCAAGAGTTTTGAACAGAAACTTCACAAAAAATACATGAATGGCTAATAAGCACTTGAAGTGATGCCAAGCAACATTAGTAACCAAAGAGCTATGAATTAAGACCACACTGGGATACGACCGACCACACATCGTCTAGACTGGCTGAAATTAACAGGCTGACGATGCGAGCGGTAGTCAGGGTGTAGAGCATAGATTCAACAGCCTGACATAGATTGCAGGGCTGTGGAATGGTGCGATTTCTTTGGAAACCAGTCTCACAGTTTCTTAGGAGGTTACTACATAATCCAGCAAGTCTATGCAAAGACTCGTACGTGAATGCTTGCATTCACGACAGTCCCAAACTGGGCACAACGCCCACGCCTGTCCACAACTACATAAGCAAACAGATGTGGGACATTCACACAACAGAATCCCACCCAGCAGTGAAAGCAACGAACTGCCCGAACACAGAAACCACAATGTATGAGCGCATCTAGATAAAACCCCAGAAACCCCATTCTGATTGTGGCAATGCGGGGCCAGTGCCTGGGGCTGGGCGGGGTGGGCGGGGCAGGGCCACAGCGCTTGGTGGGGCGACGGGAATTCTCCATGTGTTGACCATGGGGTGGCTACAAAGGTGATTCGCTTACCCAAACTCGCCACACCATAGGCCTAAAGCGAGTGCCTTTCACTGCATGTAAGTTGTACGTCAACTACAATCTTCCCTCGCCACTCCCCTCCCCTCTCACCCTCCTCACTTTCTCCTCTGTAGAAGGTAATGACCTCTAACATCCTATGTAAGTTTCTTATTTATTATTACTTTCTTGGTCTGTCTTCCTCTAAAAGAGCAGGGATTTTTATTTGTTTCATTCACTAATGGATTGCACATAGTCGAGGACCAGGACAGGCACTTAGAAGGTTCTCAGTGAATATTTGCTAAATTAAGCAATGAATGAACAAAGAACAAGTTAGAAGGACTTGCCCTGCTAGATCACAAGCCTTGACATGAAGTTATAATATTTGAAAAGTAGGCAGTTTTGAGTGGGGACAGGCAATATAACCAATGGAAGAGAGGAGAGTGTCACAGGGAGCCAGCTGCAGCAGGAACGGTGGTGGCCGAGTGGGCTGCAGACCAACGCCAGGAGCGAGGATTCCCCTCGTAAACCATGCTAGGAAAATGGTTTTGGTGCGGGTGAGAAAGATCTGGCTCCCTTCTTCACATCAGATATAAAAACTCAAATCTAGGCAAGGTAAAGATTTAAATGTGAAAGAAAAAATTTTAAAACAAAAAGAATAAAGGAAAATCATTTTTATAACCTCAGAGTAGGTAAGGATTTCTTAGCAAGCCACAGAAACCACTAAACATAGCAAAATGATTGATAAATTTAGCTCCATTAAGGCAATAACTTCTGTTCATTATAATTCAGCATATATTCTCCTTATTTTAAAAAATATCATGCTGAAATATTTACAAGTAAAAGAAGAGGAATTTACATTTTGATGCAAAAGGGATTTAAGTGACTATGGTGAAAGCAAAACAAGACACCAAAAAGAAAGTGAAAAGACAAGCCACTTACTAAGTGCCACATATGTAATAAAACAAAGGATTTTTATCCTTAATATGTAAAGAGCTCTCACAAATCAATATGAAAATAACAGTGACGCAATAGAAAATCAGATAAAGACATAAACAGGGGTTACACAGAAGAAGAAATACAAATGGCAAATAAACATTCACCCATGATTAGCTCAACCCCTTTGCAAATTAAGAAATGCAAATTAATACCACAAGGGGTTATGTTGTGAGAACTACCAGGTAGCAAAAGCTAACCCATATAACCATAGGAAGGGCTGTGAGGCTGTGGGTCTGCAAGGACCATTTGACACTGCAGGGCAGCTGGGAGGGGCATAAATCACCCAGCAGTAGCTCAGGTGGGTGGACATTCCCTCCCCCAGGGCCCCACAGTCCCAATTACTACCCCTTGGGCAGATAGGTCCAACCTTTCCAGTGGCATTTGCTGAGCAGCTACCATAAGCCAGGTTCTAAATGCAGGTTCACACTTAACTGTCAAAGCATATTATAAGATGTGAGCATGATTTCTGGGACAAGGCCATGCAGAAACAAAATGGCCAGCCCCCACTCACCAAGCTAGAAACGGGGCCCGCAGGCAAGCCCACTCCCTGGCCCTGCACCTGGCCCACTGCTGGGCGGCGGCTGTGGGTGCACAGGCATCGCCCACTGCAAGGTATGTGTTGACACGGACAGGGCTCCAGCGCCCTGGGATAAAGGCAGGCAGGTTGCTTACACCAGGGCAGCACGGACATGTCCACATTACTCAAATATTCACATTATTTTCCAAGTGGGTCAGAAACACCTGTTCCTTTATTGCCGTGAAGAGTAATCAGCTTAAGTGCAGCTATTATGCAGCTCCTGAAAGGCACACCAGCCTGCATCTGGCAACATTCCACTCATCCCCTGGCCTGCAGCGGCTCCATTTTCCCCACAATGAAGTGGGAAAAGTCCTTGTAATGATTCAACAGTCAGTGCTAAAGCTGGGCCTCCTGTTACGGGCCCTGGGGGCTCCAGAGAAGGAAGACACGGCCAAGGCCTTGGAGCCCACAGAACAGGGTGCGGCGCCACGAGCGGTGGCAGGGGCCGGGTGCAGGTGGGCCTGGAATTCCTGCCACCCTGCCTCTCCCTGTGCCGGGTCAGCTGTGGGCGGCTGCCCACCGGAAGACAGCGAGCTCCCCCCGTGCTGGTCATGGGGCAGACATGGAACAGGCATGTGCAGGTTCTTGGAGACCTGGATTTCAATCCTGTTCCTTGACAGACAAGCCAGGGAGCCTCGGCACCTCACATAACCTTGCTGTGCCTCAGTTCCACCATCTGTGAAGTGGGTGGTACCTCCTTATTCTGCTCTGAGGACCCCAAGCTAGGCCATGTGAAACTCTGTAAAAAGTGCCCTGCTTTCTAAGATGAACACTGCTGCGTGTTAGCCAGTGGGGTCTTCGTAGCCCTGGTGGTGTCCACGTGCTGAGGACTCCAGGAGTAACCTCTTAGCGTGGCCGCTCCCCCAGATCCCAACTCTGACACCAACATGCCCACACAGGAACCCCGGACCCACCCCCAGCTCACCTGCTGGAGTCTCACCTGTGCCAGCCACTGACAACTTCATCCTGCCATTTGTTGCTCAGACCCAGAAACCCCAGGGCCTGCATAAGTCTGGACAAGAGGGTCCCACTGTGGCGACCACCACGCCAAATCCCCATGACCTGAAATAGGCACATACGGCCCGAGTCCCTGCCTTCCCTCAAGGGCCCAGGCTGGCAGAGGTGTCACCGTGCACGGGCTCTCAACATTGCTGCCGGGAGGGACGTGTGTCCCCTCCTCCCCATGTCACTGGCCACGCAGGCCCTGGGCTGCATATGACAGCTGCAGGGGATTGTTGCAAGTAGCCACAGCACCCGGCTCCATCCACAGGAGTCATCCCCGACCCCGCTGCCTCTCACGCCCAGCTCCGACGATGCCGGGGGATGCCGCTGGCCCTGCGTCAGTGTGCACTTGGAACCCCGTCTGTTCTCACCACCTCTGCTGCCCAACCCACGCCCAGGCCGCAGTGTGTCCTGCGGAGAGCTGCCACCACCCCCAGCCGGCGCCCAGCCAGCCCCAGCTTCCCTCCCCGCCCACAATCCAGTTCAGCTCAGCAGCTGGGGTCTTTCAGAACAAATTGGGCCAGGTCACCCTTTCCCGAAGTCCCCGAGGGCTCCCTTTTCCAGCCACACTGTGTTCCCGGTGCCCCCAGGGCAGGCGAGGCTTCACAAGGCTCTTCCCTCTGCCCAAGCGCTCTCCCGGGCGTGCTCACAGCCACACTCCCTCACCTCCCGTCACCTCCTGGCCTCCTATGCCACCTCGCGCCCCCTGCCTGCACTGTGTGTCTTCCTCTGAACCCACCCCTCCACTACCATCGGAGGGTCCCCCCAGCCACGTCAGAGTGAGGGCAGGCTTGCTGGCCCTGTGGGTCACTGCTTAGCAGACAGCCCGCATGTGGTGGATCTAGATGGACATTTGATGGAGAAGTAAGAGTGAATGAATGAATGAGTGAACAAATGCTATTCCTGCCTGTCGTCTGCTAAGTAACGGCCCCGGGTCTCACGTTCCAGTCCTCGGACCCTGTGAACACGAGACCTTTCACAGCCAAAGGCAACGAAGGCTGTAGGTGGAATTAAGGTTGCTCCTCAGGCGACTGTCACATGGGGAGGCTGTCCTGCCTCTCTGGGTGGCCCATGTGCAGAGGGTCAGAGACAGAGGAGGAGACCAGACACAGAGGTGGGCGGGACGCCCTGTGGAGATGGGGGCAGGGCTCAGGAAGGCAGGTGGGCTCTAGAAGATGGAAGTGGCAAGGAATGGATTCTCCCCAGAGCTTCCACGGGGACACGGCCCTGCCAGCGCCTTACTCCAGCACAGCTGAACTCCAGGACTGCAAGTTAACAAATTTGTGTTGATTTAAGAAAGTAAGTTGTGGCCATCGGGAGCTGCCCAAAGGAACAGACATCAGGCACTTCTGGTGGCCACCACTGAGGAAACTGCAGGTGGGGCCAGGCGACGCAGCGGGGAGAGGGTAGAAGGGCGCTTGGGCCTGGGCGGGACCTGGGGTGGAGCCTACAAGGACCCTGGCAGGACCAGCCCTCACCCCATGCCAGTGAACAGGGCTCAGACCTGACAGTGAGGGTGGGTAGCCCCCCCTGCAGAGGGCAGAGAGCTCAGCCCTGAGCTGGGAGGCTGTGAACTCTTCAGGCCCCAAGGAGGAGGTGACCACCTGGAGGGTTGCCAGGCCTGTGGGCAATGACACCACATACCACTTTGCACAAGCATGGCATGTGGCATGGGCTGGTCAGAGGAAGGTGGACGTCACTGTTTTCCTGTAAGAGCATAGTCAGTCCCACTCAGGTGGCACAAGGATAGAGCCCAGGCCACCAGGCGTCCCACCCAGGGAAGAAACGATGCCCCCAGGCTCCCGGCTAAGCTCTGTGTCCAGACGCCTGTGGAAAAGGACAGATGCAGGGTCAGAGCCCACCACTCATGCAGGGTCCAGCTGCATGTGACACCTAAGCCTGGAACCAACTGCAGAACAGCCAGGGGAGGGTTTGAGCTCAGCGTTCCCCATGGTCTCCTCACTTTTCTGACACCCAGAGGCCTGAGGCAGAGTACCCTACTGGGTTTGAGGGAGATGACAGCCCACATCGAGGTCACAGAGGAGACTCATTCAAGCTGTCAATCAATCAGCGAAAATCACAGTTGTTGAGCATTTGCCACGTGCCCAGAGCTGACCTTGGAGCCATGGGGACAGAAAGTGACCGAACACAGCCTTGTTCAGAGCTTAACTCCAGCAGGGGCCAGAACAAGCAGACATGAGCATTTATGGTGGGCCACCGTCCTGAGCAAAGAACCTTGACTGATCAGAAATCAGAACCACCGGGAAGCACGGATGGGAGCCCCACAGGGAACCGAGTCCACCAACGCACCTTCCCCACAGGAGAGCGGGCAAGGTGGTCTTTTCTGCAACTCGTGCTCCCGGGACTGTAACGGTGGAAGGGATCTTGGAGCTCACCTGGTCTCTCCCACTGCACAGATGTGGACGAGGCCCAGGGCCAGCCAGCGGCTCAGACAGGAACACAGTGGAGCCGGGCCAGCTAGCCACATGCCAGGGCTCTGAGCACCACGAGACAAAAACACCTGCTTTCCCAGGGCTGACGATCTTAGGGCAACTTACCCACCTGTTATTTCATTTTGCAGCTAAATCCCAACTTGTTCCCCACAGGTATTGAGGTGGCAGTATGTTTTCCAGAATTTATGCACACGCATCTTTATATATGAAGGAAATACAAGATGTTAAGACGGGTCACGTCTGGACAGTGCCTGGAGTCAACTCCTGCCCTCGGCCGAACAGCTCCCTATGTGCGTGGACCAGGCTCTGCCCAGCAGATGGACCACCTTTGTTGGCCACCCTCAGAGAGAGGTGATTCTCCCAGACCTGCTGAAAACCTTCCCACCCTGTCCGCCCCATCACCTGCCCCTGCCTCCTGCCCCGGCTGCAGCAGCCCCTCTTCCTGCAGCCCTGACTCAGCAGGGTCTCCAGGGCCCCTCTCAGAGACCCAATCCCCACCCTCACCCGCACCCGCCCACAGCTCCAGGCCTGAACCTCTGTCCACACCTCCCTCCTGCTCTGTCAGCAGAGTCATTGGAGCAGGTGACAGTCACGCCCGCCTGCAGCACAAGAGGCCCTCCATGGTTTTGGGGGCCTCAGAGTGCCTTTGAGTTACAGACAGAAGCTGTGGCTTCTCCTCCAGAAAGCACACAACCTGCAGACACTGGTGCAGATGCTACATCGCTCCCTGGGGCCCTCTCCCTCGCGGCAGCACGGCCACTGGGGCTTTTGTTCAGGGCTGAGAGCTGCCGTGCGGGATGGGGCAGAGGCTGGCACAGATGCTGCCTGAGGATCTGATGCAGACCAAGGTGCTCAGGGCTCCTCACCTGCTCCCCATATCCCTGTCCCCCAGCTGGGCCCCCAGCCTCCTGGGGCAGCCCTTGCTCCCCTGCCGTTCATAGCCTGAGCAAGGCTCACAGACTGTCCTGTGTGTGCACCCCGATCACAGCCACTGCGCCTTTGGGGGCTGGGCTCCTCCCCACCTTTCCCGAGAAGGCCATGAGCCGCCTTCCCTGTCTCAGTCTCCAAAGGCCACTTCCCCCAGACAAGGCCCTTTCCTCCCACTAGCTTCTGCATGTGACGGAAATAAAACCAGTCTCAAGGAATGAAACACGACAGCGGCCCACCCGGTCCCTGCTGAACCCGCCACGGCTCCTCCAAACAGCCCAGGAGTTCTGCCGGCTTTCACACATCCTGGAGGCCTGTCAGGTTTAAAATAATTTCAGAAGATTAACCATTTCAGGAATCAGAGAAACACACAAAATAAGCAGAGTCTACAAGAGCATTTCCCTGTGGCATTAAATGTCCTTCCGGAGCGTGACTTTGATTTCTTTTGTAGAATTCCGGGCTGTGAATGGTGCTGAATTTATTGAAAAACTCCACAGTGTTAGACATCGTCCTTGTCTGTTTTGTGCTGCTCTAACAGAACACCACAGACCGATAACTGAGAAAGAACAGAAATTTATTTTTTACAGTTCTGGAGGCTGGGAAGTCCACGCTTGAGGGGTGGCTCCCCGTGGCGGAAGGGCAAGACAGTGTGTGGGCCAGAGGGGCCACTCGCGGACAACTCTGCCACCCTGAGATGGCGGCATCGTCGCCCGTGAGGGCAGAGCCCTTGTGGCCTGCCCACCTCTCAACACTGCCGCCTTGGGGATTGGCTTCCCACCCATGAGCTTGGGGGACACGTTCAAACCACAGCAGATGTGTGGATGGTTTCCCATTTTTTCCACCAATAATAAAGCCCTAGTCATATCTGTTAGTGATTTTTTAAAATATCAGCATCACATAACATCAGAATCATTTTTTCACAGTACTAAATATGCCTTAAACCATGCTGTAATATGTGGTGACATGGATTCCTGTTCTTTGGATGTAATTGGACACACGTGGCAGGCTCCATATCATGGAGAGTGTGGGCTGTTTGTGGATGATCCCTGGTCACACGTCTAGAAGGGGGCAGTGTGTGGACGGGGCCTGCGAGGAGGTCTGACTGCAGCCCGGGGGTGCAGTCGTCTCAGGAGGGCTCCACACACCTGCACCAGCCTCATCTCCCAGTCCTGCCCCTCCCCGAGCCCTGCTCCTCCACCCCTGAGAGGATTGTACCTGTCCCCACCTCCTCGCAGGAGCCTGCCCTGAGCTCAGAAGGCCAGTCAGATGCAACCCACGGCTCCCCCATCAGCTGTACCTCTGTCGGAGCACTGCGACCCGGTTCACTGGTCACTCCTGCCTCTCCTCTCTGTCCCCCACCGCAGCCACTAACACCTGTGTCCCCAGGGCACCTCTCAGAGGAGGGACACGCCTACAGATTCCTGGGGTGGTTGAGGGTGGGGGAGGGGACTGCAGCACATACGAGCAGACGAGAGAACTATAAGCAGCACATGAAGTCAGCTCTGTGAACCTCAGGACATTCCTATCATTCGGGACATTCAGAAAAGACACATCAGAGGACACGTTGTATGGCTTAGATGGCTACAGCCTGCCAGTCCCATGCCCGGCAGAGACTGGCCTTACCACACCCCAACAGCGGGTCCCACTCACCACCCAACTGCAGCCTGTCCTGTGTTCTTTCTGACTCACACAAAGTGTTCACTTCTTTGTTTTTAAATTCAACTTAGTCCTCAACACTTAAAATCCAGGGAATTTTACCCACCATCCAAATTTCCAGTTTCTTTTTAAAAATCCTGAGCTCAGCCTACCCCGGGCCTGTGCTGGACTCACAGGGCCCCAGCCCCTCCTCCAACTCCTACCCCTACCCCCACCTACCCAGCTCCACCCCTGGGGGCTGAGGGCTCCAGGCCCCCCCCCCAACCTCCAGCTGCCTGGCCCTGTAGGCATTGAGTCCTCAACTACCTCCGGGTGAGCTTTGTCAAGTCCCAGAACCAAGCCAGGATGTTGAGCCCACACATGCTAAGAAAAGACAGGTTCTGTCTCCATGGAACCACCTCCTGCGGCCTCACAGAAAGGGTCTGGTCTCTCCACAAAGGTCCCACATCAGTGCTTTTGGAGTGTTCCTCAGTCTTCATGTTGTCCCTTCTGTAAACAATACTCTGGGTGTTGCTTCATCTTTTAAGATGGTTCTGTTGCTACCTAAGACATTGTAGGTACCCAGCATCTGCAGCAAGCACACCCCACTGCTCGCCAAGTTCTCATGACTTCTAGAATTTTCAGTTTTCCTGGTGCATAGTCTTACCCAGATAAGCAATAGGTAATATTTCCGGGTTTTGTTTCACGTTACCTTGCCCAGCAGCCCCGAGCAATGCGGACCCCTGTGATGCTAGTTCCACCCTGCTGCTGGTCTTGGTGGAAATGTGTGCGGTGCTTCAGGGTCACATTTTATGTGGTTACTTTTTTAGACACATGTCCTTCATCATTTTAAGGAGATATCCTTCTCTCTCTAGCCTGCTAAGGTACTTTTTTAAATAAGATAAGTTGGATTTAATTAATGAATCTGTGTACCCCCCAGTTGAATCCTAGATGCTAGCGGTATCTGGCATTTAATAAGTGCTCGATAAATATTTGGGAATAAATGTATAAATGCATGCATCTAGTACAGTTGTAATTTATTTTCCTTGTTCTACTCCTGTATGTGATTTATTGTTTTTCTGGACGTAGAACCTCTGAATCTCTAGAATAGGCTCTCCCTGGCTGCGGCAGATGAATACTTCCCTGTGAAGGAAAGCTGCCTTCTGTATCCACGCGGGTGCTGGTTCTGGGGTTTATGGGTGTCTGTGTGCTGTGTTTTAACAGACCTTGACATGAACCTAGCTTCATAAAAATTAATGGTATAGTTTTCCATCTTTTCCTCTTCTCTGGAATAATTTACAGGGCACTGGTATTATCAGTTCCTTGGAAATTTGAAAGAATTCACTGGAAAAACCACTGGGCCCTAAAAATGTGGGAAGAGGCTACGCTGATAATTTTTCAGTATCTTCCTTACATATTCAGATTCTCTCCTTCCTGTCTTGAAATGACCTTGATTATTCCTAATTTCCAAGAAAATATCCATTTTATCAGAAGTTTTAGATTATTTACTTGTAACCTCTTCATGTCTGTTTTTGTGTTCCCTTTCTGTTTGCTAGTTTAGAATTCATTTTTTTACTTTAAATCAGCCAGAAGTTTGTCTATTTTAGAGCGTATGTGTGTATGCATCTTTGTGTGTGTGTGTGTGTGTGTACATTTATATACGTATATGTTGGAAAGCTCATTGACCCATGCACCAATTCTCCTATTACTTAAACCTACTTCTAACCCCATCAATCTCTGCTCTGACCTTCACTATGTACTTTGGCTTTCGATGCTTTCACAGGGCATCTGTAGAGGAGGACAAGATCTCAAATCTCTCTGCAAGGGTACAGTGACAACTTCAGTGTGATCACAATCTTCCCAAGTCTTTCCAACCAAGGTGTGGGGAACCCCTTGTCCTCTTGGGAAGGAAAAGTTTCCTGGGACCCAGATTACGTGAACTTATGGACAAGGCTGACCTCTCTCCCCGGCCACCCAGTGTGCACTCTCGGGCCCATGCATGAAGGGCCAGGCAGGGGTAAGGGAGGCTGCACAGGGGCCAACAGTATGGACACCCCTTGCCAAGGCCACTCTTGCTGCTGCATGTCCCACCTGCCAACAGCCATGGCCGGAGCTGACCCTACAGTGTAGCACCTCTCCATCACAGAAGCAAAGAGTATGCGGAAGCCAAAGTTGTCACTTTGCGCCCTTGCAGAAACAGGTTTGCGTTCAGGATGCCGACTGCCTTCCCCAAATCCAGTGCTGCTGCCAGCAGCACACTCTGTGGTCCTGCACAAAGCCTGTTCACTACTGCAATGTCCCATTCGACGTCACTGTGACCAGGGGACTTGATTCACTCTGATAGAAGTCCAACTCTGGGCTCACGTCTGTGGGCTTCACTGGCCATGCCCCTGCATAGACCCAGCTGGCCTGACAGAAGGACAGGAAGGCCTACTGCAGCCCCAGCCTGGAGCCATGAGGACGTCACCTGTGGCTGAGGCACAGGCCACAAACAAATGACGAGTACATGGTGCCACTTCCGTGCTTCCAGAATGCTCAGTTAGGAGCCAAGCGTGGGAGGTGAGGGCAGCCCCTGCTCCGTTACTCCATGTAGCCCTCAGAAGAGTGTTTGCAGCTCCTCTCCAGGCTGTGGGCCTGGCAGACTTGAAGGTTCTGGTTTCCATGAGAAATGCTCCTTGCAAGAAACACAGCCACGGTTCCCTCAGGATGGAAACTGAGATTTCTCTCCGGCCGTTGGCAGGTCTCAGCTCAGCCACAGGCGGAGGAGGGCCTGCTGGGGTGCCGGTCACAATTATCAAAGAGACGTGGTGGAGCTGGGGACTCTGTGACTCACAGGATGCCTCCTGGCACTCCCAGGCTCAGTAGCAAAGGACAAAGAAAACCACAGTCGCCCATTACAGACAGGCCCACCATGACCTCGGGTCTCTGGACATGACCTGTTGGTCACCCAGCCAGGCCAGGCTTGGTGCAGGCAGATGGCAAGGAGGCCATGGGTGGATGCAGTCCCCAGCAGTGGGGGTCTGCAGAAGTGGGCATGAAAAGATAATCTGTGGCAGGGTTCATCGGGAAGTGCACCGGGAGAAACCAGCAAGGCACGTGCAGGGAGCCCATCTGGGAAAAGAAGGGCCCAAGAGTGACTCAGGCCTGTCCTGTGGGGTGGCTCTGGGGACAGAGCAGGCTGACACTCCTGCACCCTCTGCACCGGGCTCCCCAGGCTGGCAGGTGAGGCTCATTCCTCTGCAGAGAGAGGCAGGCGACGGCTGCGGGAGGGAGGGCACGTGGCAGCCACATGCCCACGCGTGGCGAGGAGTCCCAGGGAATGTGGGCAGAGGACTGACAGCGTCCGAAGCTGTGGGTGATAAAGGAAGCCTGAGTGATCCTGTGTCGTTTGCCCTGAGCGTCTGAGAGCACGACTGCGCCCCGAGACAGGAAAGGTGGGGGCAAGTGGCTTTCGGGGGAGCAGCAACATCCAGGACTCTCGTGCGTGGGTTAAACCTGAGATGTTTCCCTGACGTTGGAGCAGAGATGTCAGGTGTAGGTGGGCGTGCGCGTCTGGAGCTCCCTGAGGCAGTGACAGGGCCGTGCAGGGGAACTGAGGCCGGGGCTGTGTGGAGGGAACTCACATGGCCAGGAGAGGCCGGCCGGTGCAGGCGGGAGGGATGAACCCGGAGGCAGCCCTGCAGGAGCAGGAGCTTGGGAATGCGGGACAGTGGCGTCCGAGAGGGGGCCCGGCCCGACTGCCAGGGGCCCTCTTGGAGGCCCAGGTGGCCTCAGCTGCCCAGCAGAGCTGGAGGCACTTGATGAGGAACCCCAGGAAGAACAGGAGGTGGTGGGGGTCTCAGGCAGAGCCAGGATTTTATCTATTTACCAAAGGAAAGGTGTTTGTACCTGAGGGGCAGGGACGTGGTTTTCCACACCAGACTCCAGGAGTCCACGCCCCATTCTCCGGCTCTCCTCCTGCCCACCCCTTCCAACCCATCTGTCCTGTAGACCCAAGCTCCACGGAGCAAGGGTCAGGGCTTCCTAGAATAACCCTGCACCTAGCAGGGTACAAGGAACAGCTGTAGGATAATAGTGACCACAGGAGCTGGATGCCCACCGTGTGCCAGGCGCCCCACCAACACGAGCATGTGCGCTCTCAGGAGTCCGCGCCCTCGCAGACAGCATTTCCCAGACACGCAACACAGTCCTCTGTGGCTGGACCCCTTTGTGCAGCAGGGGAAACTGAGGCACAGAAATCTAGTCATTTCATCCACGTACTGTCCAGTAGAGCACGTTCCAATCCCGGCCGTCGGCTCCAGAGCCCACCTCAGGCCCGAAGCCTAGGGACAGTGTCTCAGTGCCCAACTCATTCCCAGTAAGGGCATGTCCCCCACCCTTGGGGACCCCATCCCCCCTGTCCTCTGCTAGGGCACTCTCTGAGGGACGGTGAAAGCAGGGCGGCCCCACAAAAGGCAAAGCCTAAGCATCTTCACTGGCAAAGGCTTGTTTTGGGACCTCACATATTTTAAGTTTCTTTCTGTTCTGGCGGTATTGGGGAGTTTGAGGTGGACTTGTGTTCTGGAAATCCATGTGAGCGTATGAGGAGTGCGTGTGTGTAGGTGGGGTTTCTGCGGGTCCCACCCCCGTCTCCTCAGTGAGAACCTGGTGTCACAGGGGGCTCAGGAGGGACCAGACACAGGGCCCTTGAGCTGGTGGCAGCCGGGCCGCTCGCTGCCCAGGCAGAGGGGACCCCTTTCCTCTGGGTGCAGATGCTGAAAGAAAGATCAGCTTTCTTGCAATGTCTCCACAAACCAGGAGCTTCAAACACCAGACACCTATTCTCTCACAGCTCTGGAGGCCAAAAGACCAAAATCAAGCACAGCAGGGCTCTGCTCCCTCCAGAGCTCCAGGGAGGCTCTTCCTGCCCCTTCCTGCTCCCAGTGGCCATGCCCTCCCCCGGCTGTGGCGCACACCCCGCCTTGCCCCTCTCCTCATGGCCTCCTCCTCTGTCTCAAACTTCCCTCATGTTCTCTCTTGTAAAACATGTCCCCGACTTGCCGTGGGAGGAAGGCCCCACCCGGATAACGCAGCAGCGTCTGTGCGTCTCAAGACCTTCAATCACGTCTGCAAAGACCCTTTCTCCAAACACAGTGGCAGGTGCAAATCCCAGGGACCAGCATGTGGCTATCTTTTGGTGGCCATGGACCAGCCTACAATGACAAGTGCTGGCCAAGCCAGTTGACAAAATGAAAAAGGTGTTTTTAACATTTTTTAAAAATCCACCCTCAGGGAGCTGCGCATCACTGCCCACCCCTCCACTAGGCCATGCACGGTGACTTCCTTCCAAAGAGGATGGTATGGAAATGGGAGAAAAAGGTAACTTCACAGTGGAGAAACCTGATAGACATCACCGCAGCCAGGTGAGCACGGCCGGCACCTGCGGCGACGGGTCCTGGGGACAGTGTGTGCCCTTGGCAGGACGCGATGGGGACGGTGGTCACCTCTGCACTCTTCCTCCCAAACCCCCAGCCTGACCAGGAGACAATCCCGATGAGGGACAGTCTACAAGACCCAAGGAGACGTGACGACTCAGTGTGACGTGGTGCTCGGGTGAGATCCTGGGACAGGAAAGGACATTAGGGAAAAGCTAAGGAAATTGGGATGAAGCGTGGACTTTGGTTAGCAATAGTGCATCGCTGTTGGCGTCCCAGTTTTCACAACTGTCCCCTACTGATGTGAGCTGCCAGTAACAGGGGAAACAGTGTGGGGTATGTGGAAACTCTCCAGACTGTCTTCTCCATTTTTCTATAACCTAAAACTGTCCTAAAAATAGTCTACTAAGACCCCAAAATTTAAAACAGAAGGCATCCACAGGTCCGAAATGAGAGAGAAAGCCAGGCCCTGTGCTGCCAGAGCCCCTCCCTCGGTGCTACTCCCGCATCCGCCCAGACCCGGCCTGGCCCCCGCAGCACAGGCCTGAGGGTGCTGCCCACCCAGGGGAGGCTGAGCAGCGGGACCGAGGGCCAGTGAGGCTGAGGACGAGTGAGCAGGAAGCCACCCCACAGGGATGTGCACGTGCACAGGGAGGGGGACCCCTGAGGAAAGCGAGCCCTTGGAGAAATTACAAAGCAAATTCCAAAAGCAGATGAAAAAGGAATTAGCCTTCGAGAACTGTAACACGAGCTTAGGAAACATCAGCAGATACAAAAGTCTGCGGTTGTTGACTCCTACCCGTGAAAAACACAGCTTCGGAATGATATAGTCCCGCAGGTGGGCTGCATAGGACTGTTACAGCCAACGGCGGAGCCGGACAGAGCCGCCTCCCAGAAGCACAGGGGACGGTGACGGCTTACCGTGGCAGGAAAGTGGACATCGCAAAGCGAGGCAGGGCTGGTTTCCGGCTGAGCTCTGGTGTGTGCCCAGGAGCCATGCACGGGGAGTGGCAGCAGCCGGAGGGCTTGTTCTCAGAGGATGGTGGCAGAGTTCACCAGAAGGGTGGAGGACAAATCCTCACACTGAAATGCAGGAAGTGTGTGCTGGGCTGGCACGCAAAGCGGCGTGGAAGACGAAGATGCCGACAGGAATAGCCGAGGCTGCCTGTGACTCAGAAGTGACAAGGGACGAGAAAGCAGTGTGGGGTGTGACCACCTGGGGCCTGTGCACAGCCGCAGGCAACACACAAGCCCTGCCCCCGGCCCCACGTTGTGCACAGGCTCCCAGGCCTCTGGCCCTGCAAACCTACTGTGCACTGGGCGCCTCCCGGCTCCCTCCAGGAGGCGTGGGTACCGTGGTCTGTGAGTCCATGTGCGTCCTGCCTCCAGGGAGGAGGTTCCTGCAGAATCGCTGCCTCAAAAATCCCCAAATAAGAGGTTCTGCTTCGGGACGGAATCTAATCCCCAAACCGAGAGTTAGTTACACACAAACCTACTGAGCAAACAGTCACTGGGAACTGCCTAAGACCCTTCCTGATGAGGAAACGCCTCAAGAAAGGTTTTGATTTTCATCGGGCTGAGGCTGAGGGCTCTGGCCCCGCAGTGGCAAGAGAGTGTCCATTCCCTGCTCGTGCGCTGCAGTGGCCCTGAACCCGACGGCTCGCAGCAGCTCCTGTCCTCTGCAAACGTCACTTGAGAGGCTGTTTTGATAAAAAGGGCCTGGACAGCCACTGTGGAAAGGGGGTGTGTCCATCTGGATCGTCTGGAGGGAGGGAAGTGGGCTCCAGTACAGAACTCGGCATCTCATTCCCATCAGTGGGGCTGTGAGCAGGGTGGCCACCCTGCAAGGACAGGGACACTCATAGCTGTGGACAAGAGGCCCCCAGGATTCCCTGGTCTCAGCCCCACGGACCATCGCCCTCCCGAGTCTTCACCACCCTCATCCCCCCGAGATCTCCACAGAACAGCAAGGGCCGCGACGCAGGCTCCGACGCACGGCACTCGCCACTTTCATTCACCGGACCCCGAAGCCCAGTGGGGCGAGTGGCTGGAGCCAGGGAGAGAAGACCCAGCTGGGGAGGACAGCCCAGACCAGTGTCCCCATCACCGCTGCCCAGCGCCATCCCTGCCATCTAAACCAGAGGCCTAGGGATGGGCTGGTCCTCAGGGAGCTCGTGTGTTTGTGCCGAAGGGCGTCTCGAGGAGCGGCTGGCTCCGCGGCCCGGCAGCAACGCTGCGCAGTCACCTTCACCCAGCTTGTCCACAGCTTGGCAAGGACAACTAGGGAGCAGTCGTGGGTGTGGTCTGGGGCTCAGCAAGTCCACCAGCCATCCACTGGGGCCATCTGGAGGGGACATTGCAGCCATGGGGACCCACCGTGGGCCCTGCGTGGGGTCTGGGCAATGGGTTTGCCCTCCTCACCTGCTCACCAACACCTCCTAACCTCATATCTCCTCCCCTCCTTATCCTTCGCACCCTTCTCACCCTCCTCCCTCCATCATCCTCCTCCTCACCTCACCCTCCTCCCCATTCACCGTGGACAACTGTTTTCTGCAGAGCCTGGGCTTTGTACCACAGGACGCGGCCTGTCTTCTCGGCCAACGGTGAATCTCAGGCCAGCTGCAGCATCCTCACAGAGTGGTGTGAGTCAGACAAGGGTGAGACACAGGGCTCCTGTCTCAGGCCTGCTGTCACTGAGAGAGACAGAGAGCCACAGGGTCCTCATCATCCCCTACCACACAGAAAGGAAACTGAGTCTCAGATGCTTGCCCAGGTCCCAGAGCGGCAGAGAGAGGAGCACAATCACACCCAGACGTGACTGCAGAAGGACCTTGCCCTCGGCCCCTTCCCAGGGCTGCCCTGCTGCGCTTCAGGGACGGCTCCAGCAGGGCCCTCTGTGGGCACATCCATCCTGGGGTGGGGACCCAGGGTGTTAAATCCACAGAAATCAGTCCATGAAGCAGATCAGCTCTCTGCACACAAAGCTGTGTGCGGGGGAGGCCTCCCCTCAGAGTATCCACAAGGCCGTCCATGCGGCCGTGCCTCCCATGTCTCATTGTCCCATGCTCATGCATAGGGCGCTGTCCCCTGGAAGCGGATCAATACGAGGAGCTGCAGATAGGGGAGAAGCAGGACCTTGGTGCAGGGGATCTGAACTTCCCTCCCTCTGCAAGTCCCCCAAGATGCAGAGGACAGAGCTGAGGGGCAGCAGGTGCCAGGGAGGGTGCTGGCCATGTGCAGAAGTGCCCATGTCCAGGCAGGAAAGAGGCAGAGGAGGAACCATCTACAGAGAGGCCCAGTCACCCGCAGCAGTGACATGGAGCAAGGGACAAAGTCAGCCCCCAGACCCTGGCCCAGGGCTCCTCCCACTGCCCAGGGCTCCTCCCACTCCCAAGCTGGTGTTTGCCCTGGACGGTGCCGCAGACTTGTTCGGCGTCCACACGCCCTGAGCTCAGCCAGGCGCCCAGCCCAGCGTTTGCCGCTTCTCCCTGTGGCAGCAACACAGCAGAAAGGAGACCAGTTTGGAGCCACCCAGACCTGGCCCCGCTCTGCAGTGTCCCTGTTGAATGCTGACCTGAGCACATTCTGCAAACTCCAAGAGCCTCAGTTTCCTCTCCCGTAAAATGGGGACAACAGGATTCATGAGGACATCCCGAGGCACACTTGACCTCTGCCAAGTGCCTGGTAAATATTAGCTTAAAACAGAGCCAGAAAAATTGTAAAACAGAGCCAGGGCCCAGAGCAGGGGCCACACATCGTTAGTGTTTAGGCAGCTACCAGTGAACGGCGCGTGTCGCTAGTGACGCTGAGGCAGGTGACTTGCTCCAAAGGAACATTACTTCCCAGGATGACTGCAGATCCCACCCCACTGACGCCCAGCATGCCTTGCCGCGCAGCCGGGTCCCTGCAGGTTTCTGTTTCTGACCTGGCCCTGCCCAGACTCCTCAGCCTGTGCCTCGGCCTGAGAATCCTCCAGAAAACATGAGTTGAGCACCTACTATGTGCAGATTTCCATTCTAACATTGGCCCTACAGCCCAGATGCTGCTGCTAACCATTTACAGATGAGGAAGTAGAGCCCTGGAGAGGTTAGGGGGCAGCTCCAGGGAGCAGGGCTCCAAGTCCTCTCAGGCCTGTCTGTCTCCAAAACCTGGCTGCCTTCTGGGGATGGGGCAGCCGAGTGTTGGGAGACCCCAGCAGGTGCCTGCCGCTGAGATCTGAGCAACCTGGTCCTGGAATTCTCTCACCAGAACCAAAGGGTTAAGTCGTGGCAGAGGAAGGGAGCAGGCCAGGTACAGAGCAGCAGCCTGGCAGATGCCCTGACAATTAGGAGCATGAAAGTTTAATCTGCGGTTCACTTTGCACCCAGAGTAAAATTCGCTGAGCCAGCATCGTATTCTGAAGCATAAAGCCCTAGAACCTCAGGGTCTGGAGAACCCCATCCCCGCCCTCCACGGCTTTCTTCCCACCTGGAGCCCACACCAGACTCTCTTCGGGGTCCCTGTCTGGCCACTCTCAGCCCTGGGAAGCTTCCAGCACCTGCAGCAGCTTATCCCAGACAAGGGTCTGGGACTGTCCTGGGCCAGCAGCCGCCAGGGTTAGGGGGAGGGCTCCAGGCTCCCTGTGCCCCCTCTGCTCCGGGGAACATGCATCCACAGTGGTGAACACTAGAGTCCTGACAATACACGGCACTGGCAGCACCATGGTCACTTAGGTATGTCCAGACCTTACAACAAGTGCACATGTTAGTACTACAACCCGTTTTATAGACAAGGAATGCCGAGGCTCAGAGAAGTTAGGAACCTGTGGCCCGTCTCACAGCCCACGAACACCGTGGCTGGGTGCCCTGGCTGGCCTGATGCCAAACCTCTCCACCTTTCTCCCCCATCCGGTGTCCCCTCTTAGAAAGCTGCATGAAGCAAGCCTGTGCACACACACACGTGCACGCCGGCACACACACAAGAGCTCAGGGTAACACGGACCTGCCTGTCGGGTAGCCGTGCTGCCGTGGGCAGTCGAGATCCCACCGCCCACCTCCTCAGGAGGCTGGAGCTCCCTGGCATGTCCCTCCCTCCTGCTGTCCTTTCTCATCCCCCAACCAAGCCTGCCTCGCATGACTAAACCTGACGTGGGCAGAGCCGCAGCCCAGCAAGCACCTGCTGGGGGCCTGGCGCCCCGTGGCGGTGAGAAACACTCACCTGCTCTGAGAGCAGGGAGGGTCTCAGGCTGGTCCCTTCCTTAGCATGGCCCACTCCAGGCGCAGCTCCCAGACAGCAGGCCTCCTGCACTGCACACAGCAGGCGCTCAATAGCTCTTTGTTTGCTAATAAGTTGATGAAGGAAGGAAGAAGGGAAGGAGGGAGGGAGGAAATGTTTCTGTCCAAGCCCAGCTCTGAGCAAGAACCCTGAAGACATAGGTCTCTGCTCCGTGGCTCTGGGCTCAGCCAGGTCCATCGAGGCCAGAAAGGGCTCAAGCAGCATGTTCCCAGGTCCTGCTCCATGGCAGCCCTGCTCAGGGGCCGACTCCACCTGGTCTCAGGTGCAGCCACTCAAGTCGGTGCAGCTGGAGGCCCAGGGCCCCTCCTCTCTGCCAGGCTGCCTGGTGCAGTCTCCACTCACATCTGAGGAGTGCTGACTTCTGCCAGGAGCCCCCTGCCCTCGTCCGTCTGTGTTGCTCTAGCAGAATACCCAAGCTGGGTCATTTCCCGGGAAGAGAGGTTTTATAGCTCGTGGTCCTGCAGCCTGAGAAGTTCCAGAGTGTGGCGCTAGCTCTGGTGTTGGCCTGTGCTGTGTCATAGCACAAAGGAGAAGGTCAAGGGGAAGTGGACACGTGCAAAGAGGGACCGCACTTCACGACAGCACGCTCCATGGAACTCGTGCAGGGAGCCAGGGCCAGGGCGACAGTACCCACTCGCTCTCAGCGTCAGGCCCCACCTCCTAACACAGCCTCGCTGGGGGCCAAACTTCAATGTGAGTCTTGGTGAGGACAAACCACATCTAAACCCTGCACCAGCGTTACCTGGAGACCACCATGGGCCCCAGTACAAAATGAAAACCTGCAGCTCCTTCCTAGAAAACTGTAAAGAAAGTCAAGACAGTAACAGCCACGATGTACTCAGTATGGGCAGTGCACACAGTGACCACAGGCCACTTAGGAAAGATGGCCTGCCCCACCCCAGGCCCCAAGGAGAAGGCACTTTGAAAATCATGGTTAGCAGTGCTCAGACCAGAACCGCAGGGACAGAAGGGGTCGTGGCCAGGGAGAGGCCCCGTGACAGTGACCTGGAGGCAGTTCTCTGAGAACAGAGGGTTGGGACAGAGGGAGAAGCTCAGCAGCGGAGGCCGGGCAGATTTTTGTACCCCGCAAATCAGGCACAGCCTCTCTCCCCTGCCTCTGCCTCCCCACAACCCTCCCGGGCCCTGGGCTCCAAGCCTGCAGCCTTCCCCACATCCACGACCAAGAGTCCTAGAGCTGGGAAAACAGCAACAGCAGCCTTACGTGTGCAACTGGGAAAATTCACGGAAATCACTGGTATTTATAAAAAGACAGTTTTGTACAGCTCTCTACAAAGAGCTGTAAGAGCACGTTTTCCGGTGCCTGGAGTCATCCCCTGATGTTTGGCCTCTGGTCTCCTCTGCACCGGAAGACACTGGGGACCCTAGGAAGATAGCTGACTTCACACTGGGAAGAAACATCCAGAAAAACCTAGAACATCCTGTTTTGCCAAAAAGCAAGGAAGCTTTCACAGATACCAGAAGCTGTTCCAGAAGAACAAAGGATTCAGTTTGAAAGGTCTCCCTCCTGGCAAGTTATAATAATCTGAACGTAAAAATAATAATAATTATAATGATGATTAATTAAATCAGTTGAGTTTGAGAAGGGCTCTGGTATTCAAAGGAGGAAAGTTAATATAAAAGGTGCCAGCAGTTGGCTGTGTGGTGCTGACTTCCCTCCCTGGGAGTGGCATCGTGGCCAGGCCCGGGCTGCCCAGCCACACCCACCCCAGCCCCACGGTGAGAGCGATCCTTGAGCGCCAGCGCCACGTCCAGGTCCGGGAAGGGGCTCAAGCATGGCTGTGCTTCCTTCTCTCTCCTGCCCTGCTGCCCGTAGCTGGGCCTGCACTGGCCAGGCAGGGCCCTGGGGGGCAGCTGGGAGGGACCTGGGTCCCTGGACAGTCATGGCCCTCAGCCTGTTACATGGAAGAAATAAGGATCTGGATTCTGCACGTTTCTATACCTGGGTCTCTTTGTTTCAGCAGCTTGCATTTGGCCTAAGAAACTGATGCTAAAGGATCATGAGATATGTCCAATTTTTACTAATTTAATAAACAGAGGAAATGTAGTACGCATAGGTGGTTCACTTATTTTATTAAGTTTTTATCTGCTTATAAAGTGTAGACATATGTTTGTTTTTCTGTGTGAGAAGAGGAGGGTGTTTGCAGGACACTGAGACAGCAGGGGCTGTGTCAGGAGCAGCCACCCTTGCAGAGGGGGCAGCTCCAGCATCTTCCCCCATGGCGCCCTCAGGGGCACCACCTGAGCCTGTGTCCGGATTGTGGAAAATCCTGGCTCCCGTAACAGGACCTCCACCTGCCGGTGGCAGTGGCCAGCCCAGGTATACAGCCTGGGTCATGTAACCCCAGGAAGGAAAACCACCAAGACACTGCCATGATGAAGGTTTACATCTGCACAAGTCCTCATGCTGGGCCCAGCCCCAGTGGAAGGTTATTTAGATGTGGAGCCTTTGGGAGGTGATTAGGGTTAGATGAGGTCATGAAAGTGAGACCCCTATGAATGATGGGATTGGTGCCCTTATAAGAAGAGACACCAGAGAGATGACCTCTCTCCACCACATGAGGGCACAGCAGGAAGGAGGCTGTCTGCAAACCAGGAAGAGAGCCCTCCCCAGACACTGCATGTGCCAGCACCTTGGTCTTGGACTTCCCAACCTCCAAAACTGTGAGAAACAAATGTTTGTTATCCAAGCCCCCCGTCTGTGGTGCACTTATAGCAGCCCAAACTAAGACAGATACACACCCCAGGGGAAAACACCAGGGTTCAAAAACAGAGAAAGATGTGCCCCCAAGGACTCTATTAATGTAACCCATGAACTTGAACAATGAAAAGAAGGCTCAGCCTGTACCCCAGGGCTGCAGATTTGGGGGACATACCAGGTCCATGGCATGTTCTCTCTCTGTGTCCAGACTCGATGGACACCCTGTAGGACTCAAGGGAGGTGTTGGTCAGAGCAGGTGTCACTGTAGCCACAGAACGTAGACCTGGGGTGGTGGCTTCAGGGATATGGGAGAACAGGAAGGGAGATGGGGAGGGGGACAGTGGCAGGGGGAGGGGGGCCAAAGAATAGAAATGACAATGAAACAAATATGAACATGTCACTATGTAACTGGATATTTTTTTTTTTTTTTGAAACAGAATGTTGCCCGGGCTAGAGTGCCGTGGCATCAGCCTAGCTCACAGCAACCTCAAACTCCTGGGCTCAAGCGATCCTCCTGCCTCAGGCTCCCGAATAGCTGGGACTACAGGCATGCACCACCATGCCCGGCTAAACTTTTCTATATATTTTTAGTTGTCCAGCTAATTTCTTTCAATTTTTTAGTAGAAATGGGGGTCTTGCTCTTGGTCAGGCTGGTCTCAAATTCCTGAGCTCAAATGATCCACCCACCTCAGCCTCCCAGAGTGCTAGGATTACAGGTGTGTGTTACTGGATTTTTATGTTTAAAATATAAAGTTGTGTGTTTTGCTTTCTGAAGTATTCAAAGCACTAAGCAGACAAATAGATTGTTTCTGTGATTTTAATTGAATGTTTAGAAGAGTTTGATTAGATATGTTTGTAATTGATGTTTAAATATCTGGAGAAATATAATCTGTTGAATTCATGCTTTGATGTATCACTCATGTCAGCCGTGTGCAAATAATTGGAGGAATGTTGGCCGTCTGGTGTCTTAAAGGATTCTTCATCATTTACAGGTTCAGAGAAGTGAGTTGGAGGCAGACACTTCTCACCACGCTCCTGGGTCTCTCAGACCTTCAGTTGCTCCCAATGTCCCAGATGTGCACCCTCAAGGCACACCTGGCCCCGGTCCCACTGTTCTCACCTGGCGCGTCTCCCCGGAAACTCTTCCTCAGCTCCGGCTCTGAGTCCAGGTGGGTCAGTGCAGCTCTGACCGCGGCCCCCGTGGGGACTGGGCTTGAGGGAAGTGGCGCATTGGGCCAAGTGACAAAAGACATCTGAGGGATAAAGGAGCAACTGGCTGAACCCTGAAAGGAGAACCACGCAACACAAAGAAGTGGCACATCCAGCACGTGCCCATCAGAATCCCAGCCGACTCCTTGTAGAAAGTAACAAAACGATCCCAAAATTCGTATGGAAATACAAAGGACACAGAGCAGCCAACAGGTTCTTGAGAAAGAAGAGCACAGTGTGAGGACTCTGATTTCAAGACTTAGCACACGGCATGGCGGCCAGGACAGCTGGTAGGGCGGCAGGACAGCAGACAGGCACGGAACAGAGCGGAAGGCCAGAGCGAGCCCCAATCTGCCGGCTGACTTCCTGCAGGTGGCCGAGACTGGCGTGGTGGGGAAAGATGGTCTATTCCAGGGCACTATTCCAGGGGCTCAAGAGGTCTGGAAACACACGTGGAGGCCACAGAGCGCCTGTCCTGGGCCGGGCACGGGAGGTCAGGGTAAAACCATCCAGCCTGCCACCAGGGCTGGACCTCAGCTGGGCGCTGGTAAGGGGAGGTCAGGGTTGAGGGTTCAAAGGTGGCCTGGGATACAGGGGCTGAGGAGGGAGAATGGCCCCTGCTGCGAGCCGGCGAGCCTTCCTCACGGCCAGTCTTCACTCTCCACCCCCCTTCGAGCACACCTGGGTCCCTGGCCTCCCCCGACCTCATTGTGAGCAGCCTGGCAGGAGCACAGGCTCCAAGGGGCTGCCAGGCATGGAGCCCGTGGGAGCACTTGCTGGATGGGCGGCAGGCAAGCCTCTTCCCCTCCCTGCCTCAGTCCCCTGAGGCAGTCTGTGCAATGGGACAATAGTAGCCTCTGTCTGAAAGACCAACGGTGCTTCATAAATATTAACCACTCAATAAATGTCAGCCGTTTTCATTACATAAAATCTGTGCCTTGAAGAATAATTTGAAAGACTGTTTCCTGCCTCAGCTAAATTTTAATATTTAGATGGAAAGCCAGGCTTTTTATTTTTACTGGAGAAGAGATTTAATTCTCAGTCTTTTGGAAGCTCTCAAGAAAGCAGAGAATGTCTCTTTTTTCAGAGAATATTGTACCCTGAATCAAAACAGAGTGTCAAATTATCTTAATGGTTGTTATATAAAGTGATGCTTAGTCATTTTCTTTTTCTTAAAACTATTTGTCTGAAACAGGGAATTTCTCTAGCTCACATACAAGACTGAAGAATACTCAAATGCATTTTCACTCCAAGAAAATCGACGGTTCAGTGTCCCACAGCTGGGAGCCCTAAAACCCCAGTAATTGCAGGGACGATGCTAATCACAGCTCACAAGACCCCATTCAGATGTTATCCCTGCTGTTGCTGTCAGGGTGCGACTGTCTGAAGGGCAGGCCAGCCCGTTGGGTTGGAAACACCGCGTGGCCACGTGCTAGCCACACACTGACACGCAGCTCAGCACCTGATCGGAGAGAATCCTCGGGAACCAGAGCCCCTGCTGGCAGGGGAATGCTGCCTGGATTGCTGGCAACTTTGCTTTGAAAATGGAAAATTTCACAGTGGGTCGGGTTTTGCACATTTTGCTTTTGAATTCAGTCCACAGATGTACACTGGGGGTTCACCAAGGTGAAGCTGTGACTAGATGAGGCGGTTTTGTGTGCGATGCCCCCGCTGCTGGTGGAGTGGCCTGGAGAGTGAATAGCCAATCTGGACCCACAGCTGCAGCCGCTGCCAGGAAGTCGGACAATACAGAGGCCCCCTTTGAAATGGATGGAGCTGTGAGTGGATGAGTAGCCACACAGGCAGCTGCAGAATCAACCGGCAGGCCTCCGAATGTGACACTGAAGTTCAAGTACACAAGTTCTTATCTCAGAGCACCCGGAGTCTTCCAAGCCCTGCAGCACTGGCCTCTCTATGCCTTTGCCACATCCCTCCCACAGATACTGATGGAACACCCACGCGTGCCCGCCCAAGGTGAAGAGTCGACAGTTCCAACTGCATATCAGCCCCGCCTCTTGCGGCCGGCTGAGCCTCCTGAAGGCCTGGTCCCTGTGAATACAGCAGCGCTGGAGCTGGTGATTCCACAGAAAGCTCTGGGCACAGCAGGGCCAGTGCACAGAAGTGCTCGGCCAGTGGAATCTGCCGTCCACACCCAGGCCAGCCCCCAGGGGCTCGCACAGGTAGACCATGTGCAAGGCAAGTGGGGCATGGAGGGGGCCACGGTCAGCTCACCTGGGTGTGTGGGAGTCAGGAGAATGGACAACCCCCAGGGAGAAGGTGCCTCCTGTGTGAGGTCTGGAGAAGTAGGTTTTTGTCAGGTGGGCTTGCGGGAGATCTGCGTTCCAGGGCTTGTGCTCAGCCTAAGCCAGGGCTTGAAGGCTCAAAATCCCCTGAGCTCTGTTTGGGGGCTACACTGGATGGTGTGCAGGCCAGACTAGCAAGAAACAACGTGGGGGGTAGATGTGCAAGGGACAAAACATGAAAGACCTTGAGCATCAGGCTACAGCTTTGGGCTGTATCCCAAGGGCAGTGGGGAGCCACAGGAGAGGTTGGAGCAGGGGAGTGGGCCAGTCAGAGTTGTGTTTAGGGACATGCCCTAGGTGTGTCTGCAGGTGCAGGGTCCGGGCAGCCTGGATCATCTCGCCTCAAGCAGACAGGACGGCATAGATGGGAGCCAAGCCAGATTCAGGGAAATGAGACTCTTAGAGGATACTGTTTTTTGGATTACTGGAGTCATTACTGTTATTATTATTAAATTGTCCCCACCTTACAGGTACATTAGAACTTTGTGCTTTTCAAAGTATCTACGAATATTGGCTCATTTGACTCTTAGCAAGAGTCAGTGCGGCCAGGGTTCTTACCATCAGTGTCCCTCCTGTTTTCTACGTGTGCAAGACGAGGTCTCTTACTTGAACTCAGACAGCTGCAGGGATTGAGTCAGGATGGACACAGACCCCAAGACCTTGTCCTGGGACTCAGGATCACAGACTCTTTAACTACCTTGTGAACCGAATCACAGCAACAGTTACTTCAAAGGGTTTTAGGACCAAGTGTCAGAGTGCAGACTAGAGACCCACCCTCCCTCAGATCCTCATTATACTCTTAATTCTAGACTCAAAAATGTGCAAATTTAGAGTGTGTGTGTGTGTGTGTAAACTGAGCACACGGGATCAGCAGAGATCATCAGACTTCAGGAAATCAGGTCAAGAAAACTGGCCTTGCATGAAAAGGGTTCTGTCCTCTCTCTACCCTCCCTCTCCTCACCTTCCTCTCCCTCCAGGCATCCTCCAGCTTTCACCTTCTGCTCCTCCAAGCTCCATCCTCTGTCTTCCTCCCTTCCTTCTTTCCTTCCTTGTTGGTGGCCTGAAGAATTCGGGCAGTGCCTGTAATGCTTCCTTTCTCTATCAGTCAGCTATCGCTGGGCAACAAACCAGCCCATGCATAAAACATCAAGCCTTTATTTAGCTCATCATTCTCAGGTGTGGCGATTTGGGCTGGGCTCAGCAGGGAGGTTCTTTCCTCTTGGCTGGGCTCCTTGGGTGTCTGCCCTTACATGCAGGTTGAGAAAGTGGTTTTTACTCATTTTGCTTGAGCTTTCTCACATCTCAGGGGCTTCAGTAAGGATGACAGGGTGGCTCTGATCTGTTCACACTGTCCCAACCCCAGCAAGCCAGCCCAGCCTAGCTCACATGGCAGCAGCAGCTCACATGGTCCCAAGAAAGACAAGCAGCACACAAGGCCTCCTGAGGCCAAGGCTTGGAGCAGTCACACAGTCACTTCCACCCCGTTCCACTGACCAAGGCAAGATGTGAGGCCAGCCCGGGCTCAAGGGGTATGAGATTAAACTCCAGTCCTTGACCAGAGGAGGTCAAAAGCCACATGGCAAATGGTGAGATGCAAGTAGCGGTGAAGAGTGGAGACCCCATCGCCATGGCTTCCCTGGACTGGCCTGGCCTGGACTCAGGCCTGGCCATCTCACAGCGTGCCTGCTCCTGACCTGTGCATTGGCAGACGCTGACATCACGGGCTGGGGCACCTGGTGTGATCCTCCTTTTCCCTGTGGGCCAGGAGGATCTGAAGGGAGGGGCTTGCCAAGGGTAGGCAGGACCCTGGGTGGTGAGGTGGATGGGTGATGAGGTGAGTGTGGTGTGGGTGGGTGGTGAGGTGGGTAGGTTTATGGCTGAGTGCTGAGGTGGGTGGTGAGGTGAGGTGGATGGTGAGGTGTGTGGATGGTGAGGTGGGTGGATGGTGAGGTGGATGGTGAGGTGGGTGGTGAGGTGGATGGTGAGGTGGGTGGTGAGGTGTGTGGTGAGGTGGGTGGTGAGGTGGGTGGATGGTGAGGTGTGTGGATGGTGAGGTGGGTGGATGGTGAGGTGGTTGGTGAGGTGGATGGATGGTGAGGTGGGTAGTGAGGTGGGTCGATGGTGAGGTGGGTGGATGGTGAGGTGGGTGGATAGTTAGGTGGATAGTGAGGTGGGTAGAGAGTGTGTTGCATGGTGGGTTGGGTGGATGGGGGGGGGGGTGGATGGG
>CAUYMX010040562.1:0-20291 GCA_963573855.1 Lepilemur septentrionalis
CAATTAATTTCTTTCTATTTATAGTAGAGACGGGGTCTCGCTCTTGCTCAGGCTGGTCTTGAACTCCTGACCTTGAGCTATCCACCCGCCTCAGCCTCCCAGAGTGCTAGGATTACAGGCGTGAGCCACCGCGCCCGGCCCGCTCAGCTACGTTTAAGAACAGATGTGATTAGGTCATGGCAAAAGAAACTGAAACCCTGACATTTAACTTCGTGGGTGAAACCTTTACAAAGAGAATTGAAGCTACTTGGTTATTTTTCTCTACATCATTTGAGTTTAAAAATAATGAATGATGCATTTTTAGCAAAAATATACATCGTCCTGTTAATGTTGATACTAAGTTTTTTAATTAAAAATGAAAAATAAAGTAAAAAATCCTCAGTGATCCCATTTATTTTAAAAAAGTAAAAATATACACCGATTTCTTCTAAATTGGTTAAACATCATAGAATGAAAAATATCAGAAATATCAGAAAAATATCAGAAGACTAAATGACAGGTTCAGAACTCAAAAGTAATAACCTTGGTTTCTAATTTCCCATTTGTAGCATGGAGCCCTCATTCCAAGCTCCATGTTATATCATTATTGTGCTCTGAGCTTTAGTTTGAGCTTTCAAAGAAACAGATGCATTTCCACCAATTTCACATTCAGGAAAAGGTGATTATACTTTAAGCTGAGTTTAGGATTGTCAAAAAAAAAAAAACGAAAAAAGAAAAAGGAACTAAAGTTTATTGAGTAACTGCTTTATGCTAGGTATTCTTATAAACATTCTTATTAAACATTCATTTAATCATCAAAACAACTATGTAATATAGGGATCACTATATCAACTTCAATGCTGAGGAAATAAGCTCAGAGATTTTATTTGTTTAAAGGCTAATTAGGCAACTGCTTTTTAAATTTTATTTTTTATTTCAAAATATTAAGAGGGTAAAAATATTTTTTGTTACATGGATACCTTGTATAATGCTTAAGTAGGGGCTAAAAGCTAAAAGTGTGCCTGTCCCCAGAATAGTGTTCATTGTACCTGATAGGTAAGTTTTTACCCCTCCCTCTCCTCCCTTCTTGGTTTCCAATATCCTTTACATCTCTTTGTGCTCATGTGTGCCCATCGGTTACCTCCCAATTATTAGTGAGTACAAGTGGTGTTTATTTTTCCATTCCTGAGATACTTCACTTAGGATAATGGTCTCCAGTTCCATCTAGGTTGCTGGAAAAAACATTATTTCATTCCCTTTTATGGCTAAGTATTACTCCATGGTGTGTATATATACCACGTTTTCTTTATCCACTCATAAATTGATGGGCACTTAGGTTGATTCCACATCTTTGCAATTGTGAATTCTGCTGTGATAAACATTTGAGTGCAGGTGTATTTTTGATAAAATGACTTATTTTCCTTTAGGTAGATACCCAGTATTGGGATTGCTGGATGGAATGTTAAGTGTAGATTTATTTCTTTGAGGAATCTTGATACTGTTTTCCATAGAGGTTGTACTAATTTGCCATCCCACCAACGGTGTGTAAGTATTCCTTTTTCACCACATCCACAATGCCATCTATTGTTTTTTGAGATTTTTCATACATTTTCTTCTAGAATCTTTATGGTTTAATGCCTTATGTTTAATTCTTTTATCCATATTGAATTAGCTTTTGTATATGGCAAGAGATGGGGGTCCTGTTTCATTTTTCTCCATGTGGCTCTCCAGTTTTCCCAGCACCATTTACTGAACAGGGCTTCCTTTCCCTAGTGTATGTTGTCTGCTTTGTCAAAGATCAGCTGGTTGTAGCTAGATGATTTTACTTCTGGGTTCTCTATTCTATTAATATTCCATTCATCAATGTCTCTACTTCTATATAAGTACGATCCTATTTTGGTTACTATAGCCTTATAGTATCATTTGAAATCAGGTAATATGATGCCTTCATATTTGTTCTTTTTGCTTAAGATTGCTTTGGCTATAGGGGATACTTTTTTAGTTCTAAATGAGGCACAGAAGTATTTTTTCTAGATCTGTAAAATATGACCTTGGTATTTTGATGAGGATTGCAGCGAATCTATAAATCACTTTGGGCAGTATGGGCATTTTAACGATGTTGATTCTACCAATCCATGAGCAAGGAATGTTTTCCATTTGTTTGTGTCATCTATGATTTCTTTCATCAGTGTTTTGTAATTCTACTTGTAGAGATCTTTCACCTCCTTGGTTAGGTATATTCCTAGGTATTTTATTTTCTTTGCAGCTATTGGCAATGGTATTGAGTCTTTGATTTGATTCTCAGCTTGATTGTTATTGGTGTATAGAAATGCTACTGATTTGTGTACATTGATATTGTAACTTGAGACTTTGCTAAATTTATTTATCAATTCCAGGAGCCTCTTGGTGGAGTTTTTGGGGTTTTCTAGATACAAGATCATATCATCAGCAAAAAAGGATAGTTTGACCTCCTCTTTCCTGATTTAGATATCCTTTATTTATTTCTCTTGCCTGATTCCTCTGGCTAGGATTTCCAGTATTATGTTGAACAGAAGTGGTGACAGTGGGCACTCTTGTCTTGATCCAGTTCTTAGGAGTGATGCTTTCAACTATTCCCCATTCAGTATGATGTTTCCTGTGGGTTTGTCATACATGGCTTTTGTAGTTTTTAGGTATGTTCCTTCTATGCCTAGTTTGTTGAGAATTCTATCATGAAGAGGTGCTAGATTTTATAGAATGCTTTTTTCTGCATCTATGGAGATGATCATATGATCTTTGGTTTTGCTTCTATGTGGTGAATCACATTTATTGATTTGCATATGTTGAACCATCTTTGCATCCCTAGGATGAAAACCACTTGACCATGATGAATTACCTTTTTGATGTGCTGTTGAATTTGGTTTACTAATATTTTGTTGAGTGTTTTTGCATCTATGTTCATAAGGGATATTGGTCTGTAGTTGTCTTTTTTTGCTGTTGTGTCCTTTACTGGCTTTGGTATCAAGGTGATACTGGCTTCATAGAATGAGTTAGGGAGGATTCTCTCCTTCTTAGTGTTATGGAATACTTTCTGTAGAATAGGTACCAGTTCTTCTTTGCAGGTCTGGTAGAATTTAGCTGTGAATGTGCCTGGTCTGGGGCTTTTTTTTTTCCATGGGGATTTTTTAATTAATTCTTCAATTTCACTGCTCATTATTGATCTGTTCAGGATTTCTATTTCTTCCTAATTTAGTTGGAAAGTTGTGTGTTTCCAGGAATTTATCTATTTCCTCTAGGATATTTTAGCTTGTGTGTGTATAGGTTTTCAAAGTCTTCATGGATGATATTTTGCATTTCTGTGGTATTAGTTGTAATATCTCCTTTTTCATTTCTGATTGAGCTGATTTGAGTTCTTTCTCTTCTATTTCTGGTTAATCTGGCTAGTAGTCTATCAATTTTGTTTATGTTTTCAAAGAACCAACTTTTTGTTTTATTGATCCTTTGTATTGTTCTTTTCATTTCCATTTTGTTTATTTATACTCTGAACTTTGTTATTTATTTTCTTCTGCTGGCTTTGGGTTTGGTTTGTTCTTCTTTTTCTGGTTCATTGAGATGTGACATTAGGTTGTTAATATGTGATCTTTCTGTCTTTTTGATGTAGGCATTTAAGGCTATGAACTTTCCCCTTAGGACTGCTTTTTTTATATCCCATAGATTTTGAAACATTATGACCCCTTTGTCATTCAGTTTGAGGGATCTTTTGATTCCCATCTTAATTACATAATTGACCCAAGGATCAGTTAGCAACAGTTGTTTAATTTCCAAGACTTTGTGTAGATATGATAGGTTTTTTTTGTTTTTGTTTTTGTTTTTTTGAGACAGAGTCTCACTGTGTTGCCCGGGTTAGAGTGCCTTGGTGTCAGCCTGCCTCACAGCAACCTCAGACTCCTGGGCTCAAGCAATCCTTCTGCCTCAGCCTCCCAAGTAGTTGGGACTACAGGCATGTGCCACCATGCCTGGCTAATTTTTTCAATACATTTTAGTTGGCCAATTAATTTGTTTCTATTTTTACTAGAGATGGGGTCTCTCTCTTGCTCAGGCTGGTTTCGAACTCCTGACCTTGAGCGATCCTCCCGCCTCGGCCTCCCAGAGTGCTAGGATTACAGGCGTGAGCCACCACGCCTGGCCCTTGATTTCTAGTTTTATTCCACCGTAGTCTGAGAAGATACATGGTATGATTTTGATTTTTTTGAATTTGCTGAGAGTTGTTTTGTGTCCTAAGATATAATCAATCTTGGAAAATATCCCAAGTGCTGATGAGAAGAATGTATATTCAGTAGTTTGGGGTAGAATGTTCTGTAAATATCTGTTAGATCCATTTGTTCTAGAGTCCCGTTTAAGTCCAGTGTTTCTTCATTGATTTTCTGCTTCAACGATCTGTCCAGTTCTGTCAGTGGGCTGTTGAAGTCCCCAGCAATTATGATGCTATTATTATTTCTTTACTTAGCTCTAGTAGAATTTGTTTTATGAATCTGGGAGCTCATGTGTTAGGTGAATATTCATTTAGGATTGTTATGTCTTTGTGTTGAATCGCTGTCTTTACCATTATATAATGACCATCTTTGTCTTTTCTTTTAACATTGTTGATTTAAAGTCTGTTTTACCTGATATGAGAATGGCTACAACTGCTCAGTTTTCATTTCCATTTGCACAGAATATTTTTTTTCTATCTCTTTACCTTGAGTCTGTGCAAGTCGTTATGAGTTAGCTGTGTTTCTTGGAGACAGCAGGTATTTGGGATGTGTTTGGGATGTGTTTTGTCAACCATTCAGCCAGTCTATGTCTTTTTTTTTTTTTTTTTTTTTTTTTGCTTTTTTTTGAGACAGAGTCTCACACTGTCACTCAGGCTAGAGTGCCGTGGCATCAGCCTATCCCACAGCAACCTCAAATTCCTGGGCCCAAGCGATCCTCCTGCCTCACCCTCCTGAGTAGCTGGGACTACAGGAGTGCACCACCACACCCAGCTAATTTCTTTCTATTTTTAGTAGAGACAGGGTCTCACTCTTGCTCAGGCTGGTCTCAAACTCCTGACCTCAAGAGATCCTCCTGCCTCAGCTTCCCAGAGTGCTAGGATTACAGGCATGAGACTCTGCACCTGGCTCATGTCTTTTAAGTAGGACATTAAAAGGCGAAAGATTTATATGATCTGAAGAGAAACCAGAGAAACCGGAGTATATTAAAAAAATAAATAAATAAAATTTTAAAGTAAAAGATTAGTATTTCCCTTATTGCTTTGTTCAACTGTATGGTACTTTTTGAAAGTATTTGTGAAAAAATTGTGCATAGTTTCCTGAACAGATTCCATAAAAGTGACATGGATGCATTTGTTAGAATCATTCAGTATATATATTATGTTGAAAGAAATAAAAGATAAATATAAAAAAAATAAGTGGGACATTAAGACCATTCACAGTCAGTGTTAGTATTGATATGTGGGATACTGTTCTCTTCATCATGTTGGCTGATACTTTGTTGATTCTCTCTTGTGCTATTGTTTTATAAGAGTTGTGAGCTTTAACTTTCAGGTATTTTTATACTGGTGGGTATTTATTGTGCTATTCCATGTATAATTAAATAATCTATTCATAGTCACACCACTTGTAATTGATGAGCTTTACAGCCAAGCCCACATTATAGGAGCTATTGGAAAATTGTCTAAAATTCTGATGCTTCATTAATTCAAACAGATCTGTTCCCAATTAATTCAAGTGAATGATGGTGGACTATAGTTCAAAAGCAATTGAATTTGCATATGATCATTTCAGTGTCTAAAGAAAAGTATTATTCTGCTTTTTTCTAAAAGATTTATATAATATATACACACTTGTGTCTTGTTTTTTTTCCTTCTAAGAAAGATGTGTTTGACTCTCTCACCTGCACAAGTAGACTGTTAATATTAATTTATAAATGATCTTATTCATAATTATATGGCAGCTATGAATATCAGTTCACAATGTCAAATGTGCAAGAAATATTACTTTCTCTGTTTTTCTATAGTGCAAATTCATTTCTATTTTGAGCTCCATTTCACAGAGGTGGGAAAAAATAATCTGTCAATGTGAGGTACCTTATTCCCCCAGCGTTATATCTATATTCCAGGGACCCTCTAAAATGTCAAAGCAAAAGAGGGATATGGGAGGCAAAGTGCACATCCTTTGAGATATATTTTACTGCCTTTAGATCTAGAGTCTCTCTGCAACTTCTGCATCACAAAGAAGTCTTTTAGCTGCTTCAGTGCTACAGGGACAAGAAACTCAATGAGGCTGTGAAGGGACTTGTTTGTATAGATACTACTCACAATCATTGCCTTGTCACCTCTCTGAAGCTCTGCCTGGAAAGAGGAAACAGATTGCAGAGCCCCTCTCTTCAGGGCCCACCAATATTTGTACTTTAATCAAGTTCCCTCTATTGTTTCTTCCCTCCAGCCTGAAGGAATCTCTCTCTGGTCCAGGAGGAAAGAGCCCCCATTTCATTCCTTCTCCTGCTGTTTGCTCCCCAAAAATCTTCCAAATAACTGTAAGGGCTTAGGCTTTTGAAGTACAAACTAGAGAGAAGACTTGCATACTTTTTCTGCTTTCTGCCCTGTCATATCCCTCCCCTGATGTAATGATCATAGAGACAGCTGTGTGCTTCAACAGGGAAATGCAAAAGAGGTAAATGCTCAGAAAAGAAGAAAACACAGCTTAATATTTCAAAAAAATTATCCCACCATATTTATTTGCCCTATTTTTAAATGCACATCCTCTCCATACCATTCATTTAGAAGATACTCAATGAATGGTGTCAAAAAGGTATAAAACAATACATATACACTAAAATATACCTAACAGTACAAAGAATTAATCATATGCTAACAACCAAACAAGACCCAAGTTAAGGGCAAAAGGAATTCTGGAGAGGTAGTAATTTCCAGAGGCCCAGGAAGTCAGGAGTATTATTGTAGAGACTACTGACTGTGACAAAAGTTGAAGGTCCTGTGGGTTTAGAAAACTAAGAAAGAAGAGGAAGGATACTACAGGCAAAAAAGAATAGAATGATAAAAAGCAAAAATAACCTGCTTCTCTTTTCTCTGCCTCCCCATCTATGCTGTACATTGTTGCTGAAATAATTTTTCTTAAGCAGCAATTTCATCATGACTTTCAAGTGCATTCAAGTAACTCTTCAGCCTGGCTTGCAAGATAATGTTACACAGTGGCTAGGATTGTGAGACTTAGAAAAGATGGTGGACTGAAGATACATGCCTCCACTATATTATCACACACCAGGAAAGTTATAGAGTAAAAGATGGTTACTGTAGGTGGGAAAAAGAAAAAGATGGAAACACATACATAACACACACACATTTAGAAAGAGTCGGGGAGAACAGAATCAAAACATTAGAAGTTAAAAAGCAAAAGGACAGGTAGTAACTGATTTAGCAAACATAAGAAACCTGAATCTTAAGCAGGTAGTAGGAAAATCCAAGACACAACATGATTTGTCCTAAAGAATCTCCCTAAATCCCAGGAATTGATTGTAACAGGTACCTCTGGAAAAAGGGGTAAAGAAGAGGTTGAAAATAGGAGAAGTGCTTGAAAATCTGTCTATGAAACAACTAGAGCCTGGGATCTGCACTTCCACAACCAACAGCTGTGTTACTGACTACTGTTCCCTTACCCTATCAGAAGTATAGTCTGTGGAGAGGATAAAACTGTTAATTTTCTGCCTCAAGATGGTCTCAATCTCCTGGCCTCAAGCAATCCTCCTGCCTTGGCCTCCTAGAGAGCTAGTATTATAGGCATGAGCCACACTTTTTAATCCAGATCAATTAATCATGTCATGCCTTAGTCTTTTTTTATCAATAGAATTATGATATTTTCTAGTACTAGAAAGTGTTTAGGTTTGCAGATTGTGAAGAGTGAGTGCTATTGTTGACAATAATTCACTGACTAACTGGCCTTATTCAAATTATTTAGCACATTAACCCTGTCTTAGTCAGCTTAGGTTGCTATAACAAAACACAATAACTGGATGACTTAAACAACAAACATTTATTTGTCACAGTTCTGGAGGCTGGGAAGTCCAAGATCAAGGCATTGGCAGATTCAGTGTCTGTTGAGGGCCTGCTTTCTGCTTCATAGATGGTCATCTTCTTGCTGTATCCTCACAAAGATAGAAGAGGAAGCAAGAGGAAGCAAGGTCTCTCAGGAATTTTATAAGGACACTAATCCCATTCATAAGGGCTCCACCTTCATAACTTCATATAATCCTAATTACCTTTCAAAGATTCCACCTCCTAATACCATCATATTAGAGAGTAGGGTTTCAACATATGAGTTTTAGGAGGACATTCAGTCTATAACATTCTGCCACTGGCCCCTCAAAATTCATGCTCTTCTCACATGTAAAATACATTCATTCCATGTAAACAGCCTCAAAAGATTTAACTCATTCCAGTATCAACTCTAAAGTCTAAAGTCTAAAATATCATCTAAATAGTTTGGTTAATGAATACAAAATTACCATTAGAAATAATAAGTTCTACTGGAGTGACTATAATTAATAATTTATTGTATATATTCAGTTAGCTAGAAGAGAGGATTTAAAATTTTTTTTTTACTTTTTTTTCCCGGCAAAGCTAGACTTCCTTTGACAGAAGAGAGGATTTTAAATGTTCATAACACAAAGAAATTATAAATGTTTGAGGTGATGAATAAGCTAATTATTACTTGATCATTATACACTATACACATATATTGAAATATCATATTGTACCCCATAAATATGTATAATTATTATTTGTCAATTAAAATAAAAGAGAGATATTTAGTGTTAAAACATATATACATGTATATATGTGTGTCTCTGTGTGTATATATATATAATCTAAATGAGATATGGGTGAGATTCAACATATGATTCATTGTAAGCCAAAAATTCCTCTGCAGCTGTGGACCTATGAAACCAAACAAGGTATGTGCTTCCAAAATACAACAAGTGGGGCAAGTATAGGACAGACAATCCCATTCCAAAAGGGAAAAATAGGAAATAAGAAAGGGGTGATAGGTCCTGAGCAATTCTAAAACCCAGTGAAGCAAACAAACTTCATGAGATTTTAAAGCTCAAGAGTAATCCTCTTTGGCTCAATACTATGCCCTCCAGGCACACTGGGAAAGGGGATCCAGCTTCCAGACCCACTGGGGTGGAGACCCTGCCTTCTGGGCCTAATGGAGTGGCAGTCTTGGCCTTACAAATTTGCTGGTCAGGGGTTAGGCCCCAATGGCTTTGGGTGGCACTGCCCCCCAATAGACTTGGGCAGAGGCCATCTGCCCTGCTGAAAGCCAGGAAATGGCCCCATTTTTGAAAGCAAGGAAGCAGTCCTGGTGATCTCTGAATGGCCTTTGGGTCGTTCTTTCCTTGTCTTGAATAATACTCATTCACAGCTGAATGGCTCTATGGTCCCATCCTGTATAATCTAAGTCCAACAGCCTGCTTTCATTCTTTCCCATCTCCATCCCTTTCAATTCAATCTGTCAGTTTTCCTGCTGGCATGGCAGACTAAATCTGTGGTTCACACCAATATATTTATTAAATGGTCACTTGGCCACATCGTTACTGTTCTCTTTCAAACTTGTTTTTTCATTTTTTGCAATATTGATAGGATGAGAATTTTCCAAATTTTTAAGTTCTACTTCCTTTCTGCTTAATAATTGCATCTTCAAATCATTTCTTTCTTCTCACATTTTACTATAAGGAGTCAGGAGGAACCAAGCTGTTTCTTCGATGCTTTGCTTAGAAATTTAGGATGGGCACGGTGGCTCACGGCTGTAATCCTAGCACTCTGGGAGGCCAAGGCAGGAAGTCGAGACCAGCCTGAGCAAGAACAAGACCTTGTCTCTACTAAAAATAGAAAAATTAGCCAGGCGTGGTCGTGTGTGTCTGTAGTCCCAGCTACTTGGGAGGCTGAGGCAGGAGGGTCGCTTCAGCCCAGGACATTAAGGTTGCTGTGAGCTAGGCTGACCAGGGCACTCTACTCAGGGCAACAGAGTGTGTCACTGTTTAAAAAAAAAAAAAAAAACACAACATAATCTCCTTTTGTAGTCCATAACTGTGATGATTGGGTTTTCATGTGCATGTATGTGCCTGCCTCAAAGCTTGTTATGACGTCGGCACATTACCCATCTGACGTGAAAGAAAAAAAAATAAAAAATAAAAAAAAAATACCAACATAGGGATGCTTTACTTAGAAATTTCGTCAGCCAAATATCAATTTCATCATTCACAGTTTCTGCCTTCCACAAAACACTACAGCATGAACACAATTCAGCCAAGTTCTATGCCACTTTATGATAATTCCCTCCAGTTTCTGATAACATCTCTCATTTTTATCTGAGACTGCAGCAGAATAGCCTTTACCATCCATATTTCTACCAATAATTTGTTCAGGATTCCTTAGGTATCTCTAAAAAGATTGAGCTTTTATCTACAGCTTTCCTCTTTTCCTTTCTGAGCCCTTACCAAAATTGCCCTTAATGGTCCATTCATGGCAATGTAGGCTTCTCTAGCATATACCTCAAAACTCTTCCAGCCTCTGCCTATTACCCATTTCTGAAGATGCTTCCACATTTTTAGGATTTTTTACAGCAGCACTCCACTTCTCAGTACCAGTTTTGTCTTAGTCAGCTCAGGTTGCCACAATGAATCCTCAGTTTTTTTTAATATGTAAAATTTATCTGCTCTTAATTTCCCTATTTCAATTCTCTCAATATTACTATAGTAAAACTGAAATTTTGAAAAATGAAAAGCACTACATACATACAAAATGACATATGTATTACATAGATATTATCTGTACCATTACATGGTTATCAATATTATATAGATAATATTATATAGATATAATTAAAATATCTATATTCAAATATAGCACAGTACTGTGTATATAGGATGAATCAGTAAGTACTTGCTGAATGAATGAAAGAAGGAAGGAATAGGCGAACAAATGCAGAAAACAAACTGTTACTAGTCCTCAAAATGTTTATAAATTACTGATTGCCAAGATTATTTATAAGAATTAACACTGCTAATAATCTTGATACTTCTGTTTCTGGCATGGATGAATGTCTCAGCAAAGCCATTTAATATGGTAAAATGCTAGGACTTAGGCATCTTATCAAATTTAGTATCATCCTTCCCATTCATCCATTTTCATTGGCAAGCAGTAGCCAGTAGAAATCATTGTACAAAGAGTCTGGTTCAGGGGCAGTAGGATTTGCCTTTCCAGACATCAAGACATTGTAAAATCATAGTAAGTAAGACAGTGAGGTACTAACACAAAAACAGACACACAGGCCAATGGAACTCTATAAAGAGCCTAGAAACAGACCAATGCATACATGGAAACTTGATATATGACAGAACTGACATTGCATGATGGTGGAGCAAAAAGACTATTCCATAAGTCTTACTAGGAGAATGTGTTATCCATGTGGAAAAATAAAGTAAAATTGGACTTTTACCTCACATCATAAAAAATCAATTCCATGTGCTTCACGAACTTAAGGGTGAAAGGCCTAACTTTAATATTTTTAGGGGAAAAAAGGAAATGTATATTTATGACTTTGGGGTAAGGAAATATTTATTAAACAAGACAGAAAAGGCTCAAACCATAAAAGAAAAGATTGGTAAGTTTGATAGTTCTAAAATTAAGACTGGCCAAAAAAGAAAAAGTTACCATAGCAAAATTAATAAAACAATCTACAAACTCAGAGAAGGTATTCTTAATACATATAACTGACAAAGGATTGGTATCCAGAAATATAAGAATAGACAGGGCTGGGCACTATGGTTCATACCTATAATCCCAGCACTTTGGGAGGCTGAGAGGTGGGAGGATTGATTGCTTGAGCCCAGGAGTTTGAGACCAGCCTGGGCAACATAGTGAGACCCCATCTCTACAAAAAAAATTTAAAAATACTTGGCTGGGGATGGTGGCACACACCTATTGTCCCAGCTACTCAGGAGGCTAAGGCAGGAGGATCACTTGAGCCCAGGAATTTAAGGTTGCAGTGAGCTATGACAGCCACTGTGCTCTAGCCCAAGCAACAGAATGAGACACTGTCCAAAAAAAAAAGAATAGAGAAATGGGCAAAAGATATATACACAGACATTTCACTGATTAGATAAAGAAAATGGCCAATAGAAGATACTGTCTCAGTCCATTTTTGTGTTGCTATAAAGGAATACCAGAGGCTGGGTAATTGATAAAGAGGTTATTTGGCTGATGGTTCTGCAGGCTACTGTACAAGAAGCATGGTGCTAGAATCTGTTTCTGGTGAAGATTCAGGCTGATTCCACTCATGGCAGAAGAGGAAGGGAAGCCACCAACATGTGCAGATCACATTGTGAAACAGGAAGCAAGAGAGAGAGAAAAGAAGAGGTGCCACGGCTTTTCAACAACTAGTTTTTGTGGGAACTAAGAGTGAGACTTGCTCACTCCCACAAGAATGGCAACAAGTCATTCATGAGGACTTTCCCCAGGACCCAAATACCTCCCACCAGGCCTCACCTCCAACACTGGGGATCAGATTTCAACATAAGACTTGGTGGGGCCAAACAAACCATATCCAAACCATAACAGATATTCAACTACATTAGTAACCAGGATATAAGAAGCAAAGTGGCATACCCCTGTCAGAATAACCAAAATAAAAGTGTTTGCTAAGAGATGGCGACTAAGTAGAACCAGTGGAATTCTCATGCACCATGGGTAGGACTAAAATTTGCTACAATTACTTTGAAAAACAATTTTGGCATTGTCTAGTTAAATATGTGCATGTTCTTTAAGCCAACAATTCTACTTCTGGATATACTTGTAGGTAGCATAAAACTATTTAATAATCAGTAAGTCATGAGCTGCAGCCAATTAGAATGGATATCAGCCAACACCCAATACTAGTATGGACTATTGGCTATCAGTGTTAATATACCTTAGAAAAACTCTTGCACATGGGTACCAAAAGACATGCGCAGGTGCTTGCAGAACCTTTTTTTTTTACTGTCCATCAACAATTAAATGGATGCCTATACTGTGGCATTTTCAAACCATGGAATATTTGGCAACTGTAAAAATCAATGAACTATAGCCACATGCATCAATATGGATGAATCTAAAAAACATGAAATTAGGTGAAATAAGCCAATGTAAGAAGAACAGAAGAATATATGTAGATAGAATGATTCCATTTATATAAAGATCAAAATCTGAAAAACTTCATTTCTACCACTGCTCCATAGGAAACAAGACCTAGTCTCTGACCACTAGACCCAGAGGCTCAAAACTTAAAGAAGACTGTAGGAGTTATTCAGATTACCCGTGTCATTTTATTTGAAAGTGAGTAAGTGGGAAGGGGAAGGAGGGAGAAAGAGAGGAATAAGACGATGGAAGCATTCTTGTTTGAGGGAATGAGTACAAGACTGAAGTCATAAAACTTGGATTCTAGCCTTGGCCTTCAACATAACATCTTTGCAACTATGAAGAAGTTATTTATATTCATGGAGAATAATAATCACTATCTTTCCTATAACTACAATTAAAAATATGAGATATTACTATAGATAAGACAATATTGAGTATGTGATTTTGAAAAGTTTATTAGATGTTTGGTAGTAACTACTTTGACATTATAAAGATGTGCATATTTACATTAAAGTAAATATATTTAACAGAATATTGTAGATCCCAAATGCATACATGATCAATTTTAAAGGCGGATACTATTATTCAATTAAACAAATATCTTTGCAAATGAGTTCAGGTGAGTTAATGGACATTCTGCAGGCAGAGTTCTTTTGGTCTCTCACAGCAAATTCTTGCTCACAGATGAGAAGCACTGCTAAAAGAAGTAAGACCCAGTAGGAAAATGCTAGATAAAACTGGTAAAGGTGTCTATCTGAGGGAGGCTAAGGGGGAAAAGCAAAGGGGCGAAGGCCAAGGTCACAGCAGGAAACATGGTACCAAGTATCAAACTTCAAAAGTATGCAGCAGCTCCAGTGGAAATAAGAGCATGAACTACATAGACAGTACGCAGGGAAGTTGGTCCTAGGACAGAAACAGATACTTGGAAGGAGTCAAAGAACATGATTGCAATATATGTCTCAGAAGAACAAGTGTGGGCTGGAGTCAAGCAGGGCAGGACCCCTCAGACACATAACATATCCCTTCCTGTCTTACTTAATATACTACTGTATATATAAGTCTTTCTGTCTCTATGTATACAGAAGTAACATTAGAAGTTATGGCAGCCTTAAAGCAATGCTCCTTCTCTACCAAAGAAATGTTCTAAATCTAGAAAGGATTAAGAGCTAGTAAAAACCAATGACCATAATAACTAGCATGTTAGTACTTAATATGCACACACTGTGACAAGAACTTTATATGTGTTATCTCATTTAATCCTAAACAAATCCTAGGATGACATACTAAAACTGGTTCTATTTTAAGATTAAGAGACTTGCCTGAGGTCATAAAGCTAGTGTGGGACAGAACCAGGACTTTCCCCTGGCTTGTATGACTTCACAGCCCATGCTCTTAACCACTGAATATTGTCTCCTAATTCTTGTCAACATGTCACTTCATGTAGCTTCACGTTACCACTAATAGCTCTCATACCATGTGCTGATTTAAAATTAGATTAAAATGGATTTTCTTTTTCAATTTTAATTGAAGCAGATGTGAGAATATTAATATTGACAGTGAGATGTTTTACTATTACACTTCAGTTTAATAACATGAGTATGGCTGAAATTTAAGTTCAACTTGTCTTTGTAGGTCCTCTTGTGGTATAACTCAACTACTGCAGTTTGGATCTATTAGAAATCACAATTTTGGAGATTTTCCAACAGTGAATTATAAGATACAAGAAGTCAGCATTGAAAGGCCTGGGAACTTTAGTCTGAGAAACATATTTTTGAGAGGAGTATTTTGTTGATTCATTTTTAAGTAATTATGTTAATGACATAAAATATTTCATAATAGACCTATCTTCCAGATAATGTTTATATCTGATTTGCAATTATAGGTACTACACTCTAGGCCTGCACTGTCAATTATGGTAGCCATGAGCCACAGGAGCCCTTTAAATATGGATAGTGCAACTGAGAAAGTAATTTTTTTTAATTTTATTCCACTGTATTTGATTTTAATTAATTTAAAATTAAAAACTGAAGCCAAGTAAAATATTTTTCTGTTAAATTTTTATCATTTTGGTAGACCTACTTTTTACTTTAACCACTGGAAAATTTAGTATCTGAATTAAAATGTGCTGTAAGTATAAAATATATACCAGATTTCAAGTACTTAATATGAAATAGTTTAATATTTCATTAATAATTTTCTATTAACTACATATTAATACATTTCAAATATATTTCTTTAAATGAAGTATAATATTAAAGCTAATTTCACCTTTTTTTACTTTATTTAGGTGGCAAGTAGTAATTTAAAATTATATTAATATATGTAGCTCACATTATATTTCTACTGGGCAGTGCTGCTTTAGAGCATTTAAATGTTAATAAATTTCAGCAAAGACCTAGCAGAGGTAATTTATAAATGGGGTATTGTACCTGTAGCAATGGTCACAGTTAGGCCTAGTCTTTACTGTAGCTGAAGCATGATCTCTTACAGCCCAGTGTCCCAACTGGTGTGCAGGAATAGGACATAGTATGTAATGACATGGATTGCCAACCCCATTCCTGCTCTCAGGGTAGCAGGGGCTGGGAGCAGAGTAGCAGCCAGGCAGAGGCTTCTGGCTGATACATGTCCAAGTATTGGCCCCAATCTCTGTCTTCCCATGCATTAGACATTTCTGTCCATTTGTGGCTGACATGACCTTTTAGTGGTGTCCTCGCTAGCTGCAAGTTGATTGTTCTAAGATTACATAGATCTTCTGCATTATTTTGAATAACTCAATATGAAAATATTCAGGATACCAAAATACACGTATTACAAAAAAGTCAGTATTACATTTGCCAATGAAATATGAGCTGTTGAAATCTTTATATAGTTTTAACAATTGTACATTTTAAAGAGATGATCTATTAAATATCTTGAGCAGAAATTGCAAGGAGCCTTTCAAGCGTAAAACCTTTCTTCATTCCTTCTTTAACAAATATTCATTGTGTGCCTACTCTGTGCTCAGAGATGTTCTAATGCATGGAATCTCTCAGTGAACAAAATAAACAAAAGACCCTGACCTCAAAATGCCAGAGGTTGTAGCACACACAAGGATTATTGGCCACATCTACTTGTAAATGCACTTCTCAACAGAAAAGTCACTTTCTTATAACACATTTTACTCTCTATGCTTCCTGGAAACAACGGAAGGGGACTAAGCTACATATATCATATGGTAGTGTTAATTTATTTCATTGCCAAGAATTTCATGATTTATGTTTTAATATTTCCTAGAATTAGGATGTTTGCTTCTTTGCTCCTAGATCTCCAATCAGAGATCTGTTTCACACACACCCCTCCTCAATAGAGAATAATAAAATTCTCATTCACGGAGAATGGGACTAAATCTCATTAGACTGAGATTTACCTACCCTGGATTAGGGAAAACCACCAATTTGGCTGTAATGATACATTCTTTTGGGAAAATGCTGACCTGTCCGTATTTATATAAAAATCCTTTTATAAAATCTCAAGACCTTTGAGTCTGCCCACAAGCCCTAAGTCATAATGGTGAGTTCTCTGTCTTCCTGGGATACCTTCTTTAAAGGTTGTGGCTGCCCTGTCTCCTCTATTTGATTTGAGAGTGAGAATACCTCTGGGATCTAATTGCAGCCTCCAGGGTCATCTCTACAGTTCTTTCTAAGAGGTCCAGGGATCTTTATGCAAATGGCTCCAGTGCTTGCCTGACCTTCCACAGACCCTGAAGTGAGTTATGTTACCCATACATGAATAGCCCCACTGAATCTTATTTTTTAAGGCACTGCTCTCCCAGCTTTTACATACTAGGGCATATGTAGGAAATAGTATTTGCATAGTATACTGGGGTAAATTGGAGGACTTTAGGAGCATTAAGAGGGACTTGTTTAAAAAGACACACTACATTTATGTGATGTAATTACAAAAAAGATATTAAGAAAAATAAAACACCGAGCATTATGAAAAAAATTAAATATTGAATTTGATAAAAATAATGAGAATTTTAAGCTCCCTTTCATGAATACAACTTTACATCTACTTTGCAGTACAGGTAAGGTTTAAAAAGACCAAATCCATATTCCTCTTTTGGATTACTGAGTAAAATAAAATTTTGCTTTTTTAATTTTGAAAAAAAAATTGAGCTGCAAATAGTCTGCCCAAATCCTCTCTTTCCATTCTAATTCCTCTTCCTTCTTGCATAAGTTTTTTTTTACTAACTATTCCTACCCCATTCACTCTTTTCCCACCACCTTCCCCACTCCCCATCAGCAGCTATGTGTATTATTTTCTTTCTTAACTTTCCAGCATTTCTTTATAAATGTAAAACATTTATGAAAATATAGTTTTAGCCTCCTTCAACCTTTCTTATACCAGGGGCATCATGCACTGTTCTGCACATTGCTTGATACACTTAGCAAAATATCCTAGAGGTCTGAGATCTTTCAATGTCACTGCATAGAGATAACCCTCATTTTTCAGCTGCATCCTATTCTATCCCATGGACGCTCCACAGTTTATTTAAATAGCTTACAACAGCAGAACTCTTGGACTCTTTTACTATTATAAACAATTTATATATATACATATATATATATATATATGAATGAGAGGTGGTATAACTGTACAGGAGATGGAATGTAACTGATGAATAGAGTACTGAAATTTGGTAGGGATAGCCCTTTATAGAAGCTGCACTATTATGCATCCCACTAGCAACATATGACAGGGTCTGTTTCCCTACACCTTTTCCTCCCATTCTCCCTTGAACTCTTTCCAATCAGGATTCTGTGTGAAAGAACAGCATTTATGAAGGGTCAAAAAAGAAAAAAAAGAAAGGCTCAGAGAAGTAAATGGTGGCTAATACCTGTAATCCCAGCACTTTGATAGGCCAAGTCAGGAGGATCACTTGAGGCCAGGAGTTTGAGACCAGCCTGGGCAACACAGCAAGACCCCATCTCTACCAAAAAGGAAAAAAAAAAAAAACTATTAGCTGGGAATGGTGGCTCATGCCTGCAGTCCGAGCTACTGAGGAGGCTGAGGCAAAAATACCACTTGAATCCAGGAGTTTGAGGTTACAACGAGCTATGATGATGCCACTGCACTCCAGCCTGCATGACAGAGTAAGACGCTGTCTCTTAAAAAAAAAAAAAAAAGAGAGAGAGAAGGCTCAGAGGCAATAAAAGATGTAGTGTATTGAAGCCCTTCAAATAATTCAATATGGTTGAAGTACAATATGGTGGGGCGACAGGGAGGCAGATGTAAACACAGGTATAAAGATGGGATTAAAGGCAAGAAATTAGGCAGGAGAGGTATACACACACATAAATATACATATAGAGCAACCTCAAATAATTCAATATCATTTGAGTGTACCGTGTGTATGGAGGAGGGCAGGGAAACAGATGTAAACACAGATATAAAGATGAAGGTAAAACCTGAATAAACATAATATACTTTTTAAATGAAAAAATGGACCAAAAACCAAAAGTAAAACGGTTACCTATAGGGAGAGAGAGGGAACAGTTGAAGGAGACAAGGATAGATGCTATACTTCTCTGAATATGCATTTGCATTATTTTGTAGATTTGATTTTGGAACTATAGTAATGTTTTTATATAATTATAAGGCAAAATTAAATTTTAAAAAAGCAATCCACAAAATTCAAAAACAAAGCAAAGCAAATGAACATAACTATTTACTGAGTTGGCGGCATAACCTCATGAAGAGGAAGTATTCTAGTCTGTTCCTGTACACATGTGAAATTTTCCATGAGAGGGAGAGGAAGGATGATGGGGAGTTGGAGGGTGAGGGAGACATATATGCCAGAAAGATGGGAGGAAAACATAAAGTTTATGGGAAATCACATAAACTATTCTTTAAGCAAGAGAGAATAATCAAAACAGTCAAACACTGCCCAGTGGACAAATAAAATAAGGACTATGAAGCATACATTGCATTTAGCAACACTCAAAGAGTTGATTTAAAAAATATTACATGTGGTTTGAAATGGGCAAATATGCTCACAGAGAAAACATGACAGAAGATGAAATCAAGAATGATCTGCATGACCAAGGATGTATGGATGTGATTCTCTTACTTGTGGCCTTCTATGCTCCAGATTCTAACCGTGACACCATTTATCACATCCCCTTCTATAATACAAGTTCGACTCCACCAAAACAAGGTAAGCTTGGCGGGGCATGGTGGCTCATGCCTGTAATCCTAGCACTCTGGGAGGCCGAAGTGGGCGGATTCCTCATGGTCAGGAGTTCGAAACAAGCCTGAGCAAGAGCAAGACTCTGTCTCTATTAAAAATACAAATAAATTAATTGGCAAACTAAAAATACATATAGAAAAAATTAGCCAGGCAACAAAGTGAGACTCTGACTCAAAAAAAAAAAAAAAAATCGAGGTAAGCTTTTTCCCTGAGCCTTCAAGTTTCTGAAGGCCTCTGGCCTCTGTAAGTCTCTCTGAAAGCATCAGAAGTAATAAAGTAGGTAAGATCAGATCTGCTTGAGATGCAGCATGGTATATTCTTTATTGTTATTATTATTATTAAATAGATATTAATATGGTACTTACTAAGTACCAAGCACTATTCTAAGCACTTTATAAATATGCACTCATTTAATCCTCTTAACAGCCCTATGAAATGGATGCTATTTTTATGAGTTTTTGCTCTGGCTTTGTTATTTTCTCAGCATGTGACCATGACCAAGCTATTTTTCTGCTCTGGGCTTCAGTTTGCTTCTTTGTAAAAATGGAGATTTTCAGCTGGGGATTTTTTTTTTCAATTTTTCATTTTTTTCCTTTTATTGATTACACTTTTGCTGTTTTTTTTTCTTCTTCTGAAAATTTTATTGGGGGAAAACTACAAAACATTTACAGTACAATGTTTACGGTCACAATTTGTAGTGAGCTGATTTCCCAAAATATATTGCCACTCAAGTTGACTTATCTTGTTACATTCAAAAACCTACTCTGTCAAAGTAGTCCAGAGAGTACATACATAGTGCTCCAACTGTACCTACGTACAACCAACACTCCATTTTAAGTGTACAATTAAATGATTTTCAGTGAA